>JAQFXM010005805.1:0-14297 GCA_034693345.1 Entomobrya multifasciata | reverse complement strand
AATACTACAGACAAGTACCCCTCACCCAAACATTCCAATTTTGACAAGCAGCTCGACTTGGCCCTTGGCTACAAAGAAAAAATACTCCAGACAAGTCACCTTCCCCAAGCATTCACATTTTGACAAGCAGTTCAACTTGGCACTGGGCTACAAAGAATAAATACTACAGACAAGTACCCCTCACCCAAACATTCCAATTTTGACAAGCAGCTCGACTTGGCCCTTGGCTACAAAGAGTAAATACTCCAGACAAGTCACTATCCCCAAAAAATTCCCATTTAGACAAGCAGCTCGACTTGGCCCTTGGCTACAAAGAATAAATACTCCAGACAAGTATCCTCACACAAACATTCCCATTTTGACAAGCAGCTCGACTTGGCATGCTTGGCAAGTCTTCCATAAAAATACAATCTCCCAAGCATCCCCACTTGTACTAGTTCCTGGAGTAGGCATCCAGCTAACCCCAGCAAGTCTTGCATACAAGTACAATCCCCCCAAACATTCCTACTTACAGTGGACTAGCCATCCAGCTACAAATAAAGTCTTCCATAAAAATACAATCCCCGTATTGATTCATTTAAATAACTTTTTGATTTATTTTGTTTATGATATTTTTAGTTCGGAGAGGTAGTCTGCACGAAAACAACTGGCAACATTTGGTAACCACTTTCATTTTAATGGTCAAATTTGTCCTCATGTTAATTAAAATTTATAATCATACAAGCTTAACTGTTTTTCCAGACACACTTGTACACATTTTTTACACGCATTTACTCCAAATTTAAAAAAAATTAGAAACGAACATTGCATCGTATTTCCAGATAGTTATAATATATATTTTAAAATTGACCAATGGATTTTGAAATTTCTATAAAATTACATGACTTTCCCAGAATTTGAAGTGTCCAAATATATTATGTAAAAAATGGCATATATTATACTATGTATCTTCCATGTGTAAATTGTCAATTTCTTGTTGAACTAGCAGGTAAATTTTCCCGGAAGAGGAAAAACGTTTTTATAGTAGACCTGCAATTTTTCTCGTATATTTCTAAATGCAAATTGCAGTAGTAATAAAATAAAAGGGGAAATCGCGTTCTAGATAACAAGGGGTGAGACATAATAACATTTTATTCGGACCTGGATTCAGGTCCGATCATTTCATACATCGTTGCTTTCGTTATCGTTCTTTGTAAACTTGTGTCTAGCACTTGCGCAATAGTCCCATAATGCTTTTTGGTAGTTTTAGTAAAGCAAGACTCGAATATATGTTTACAAGATATATTGATGAACGTGTGGTCTTTTAATAGCCAAGAGGATTGAAACGCGTCAATAAAAACCACTGAAATGAAAATTTCCAGAAGCCCTTCTGTGCCGACGTTTTCGACATAATTCAAAATAAGAGCCATAAATTGTTTTACAATAAAAATTTCAAAACCAAGTTGGAGGTTTTAATTTAAATGTTAAGAATTCCTTGCTTTTGAATGCTTAAAATATTTGGACTGAACTGAAGTCCTTTCCGTGTATGTGATTAACTTTAAGGCTAACGACAGAAACAAAGCAGGCATAAAATATAAGAGAAAGGGAAAGCAGTATTCTTAAGGGCCAATACACTGGCTCCATGGCTTAACTGGTTCAAGTCTCCACTGGGGGTGTTTATTCGGACTTTTTCTCATTACCATCATAATCGGCATATTTTAAAAATATTTTGAAAGTTTCATTTAGTCCTAACAATGTTTTTGCTGATAAGAACAATTGTTTTTGAATGATATCTACGCATTCATAAAATACCATGTCATTTCATGAATTTTTACTTACGTATTAGATAGGTAGCAGTCTTGAAGTTCCAGTACAAGTTATCTGAATCTTAACTATACAATTTATTTACCAGTAAATTAAAAAGCATTGAATCTTTAATTATATTGAAAGCAACCTACAAGCCAAGCACTCTCGTATTTAAAAGCAATCCCAAGAAGGAAATTTTCTCTGCAGTAAAATTATTTTTGTTTTCAAAACTAATCTTGGCAATCTGTCTGTCGCTTTCTAGCTCAAAGAAATTATTTAATACTACACGTACAATCACAAAACACATAATTTCCATTAAATTAAGCAGTCACCTAATACCTCATGCCATGACTCGCCTTTGAAATGAAAAACTGGTTTACTTTAAATAGCATTCATCATAAGCATCATAGATCATAAGCTAAATATAACAGGCTGTATCCTTTTCCATGGAATATCACAATGGCCCTTTTACACGTTCCTTTAATACAAGTACCACGCAGGCCTTTTTACACGTGCTTTGAAAACAAGTACCACACGGGCCCTTTAACACGTTCCTTTCCAAATGGAAACACACAGGCTCTTTTACAAGTAAGGGCTCTTTTACAAGTAAGGGCTCTTTTACAAGTAAGGGCTCTTTTACAAGTAAGGGCTCTTTTACAAGTTTCCTTTCCAATGAACCATCAAGTAGGCCCTTTTACACCTTTTCTTGTAATAAGAAGCATACATGCTCCTTCACACTTTCCTTTTAATCAAAAATGAAGGCCCTTTGACAGATTGCTTTTACAACCAAACTTGACACAAGTCAATATCAAAATTTCCTTACAACTTTAATATCAACAAAGTGACATGGTATCTTGCAAATAAACTATTTTTACTTTCAAACTAAATCTTTTTTAAACTATTTTTGGAGTAAATGTGTTTTAACCATATTTTCATTTGTTTTTTTTGGTAACCTAACCCCAGATAATGCTATGATTCGCAATCATCTTCTAGGAAGGAACGAAGGAATTACTTTTTGTACTCCATTCAAACATACACAAACTTGCTAACAAGTGAGCAACGAATGCACGGAAGTAGTCCCAGTCGTACCTCATACCCCATGTCTCTGTACATCCGTATTTTGAAGCTTCGTTGCTTTATCTTCAAGACCAAGAAAAAGGCATGGATGAAGTCATGTATTCAAATGGCTCTAATAAGTGTAAATTTAGTAAATTGTACAATCACATATCGAGGTTTGAATTTTTTAAATCATCTGAAATACCTAAATCTTCACGGATGTATGTCATTGAGACATGTACTGAATGGTCACTATTTCAAACAAGGAGAGAATTTAGCCATTATGGTCCAAAATCAATGATTACGATACAGTCTCAAGTATGTATATCATTCTTATTTTATTTCAGGACGGAGATAGGTGTGTGACTAAGAAAAATAGCGAACAGGAACACATTCCATGAACTACGCAATAAACACGTATTAGGCCTACTGTGCTGATGAGGAAAATGCCATCTTACTGTAAAAATTATATCTTTTAATGCATACAAATTAATAGTTATATTACAAGATATGGATGAAAGTAACTAAATTGCAAAAGGTCACTTTTATTTTTCACCTCCATACAGTCCGTTTCAGTATTTAATGCGGATGCTAGCCATTTGCTTAAGACGAATATGTAGTTAACATCATTTCAACTAAACAAAGAATTTATCAAATTATTTATTTGTTTAGTACGTTGTAAAACAATACATCCAAAAGGTCATGGGTACGAAGTTGGCCACAGCCCCCGATAATTTCGCAATTAATAGGTGGAAATTGGAACCCCAGCTTATTGCCCGTAAACGTGCAGAGGTCACCCAGCTACCAACCACCCACCTCGAAGATTTCCCCAGTCCTCAAATGTCGAAAGATTGTTCCCTAATTAACACACTACGTTGACTTGGGAAGTAGAGTTTGGTTATAGCAGGTTAGGTTTGGTTAGGTTATTTGATGGCTTGAGTCTTAAAAAATTTATGAAATTCTTCCCAACAGAACGCATGAAACTTAAAATAGCGTAAAACCTAACCCAACCGAACCTGTTAATCCGAACATAAGTTCTTCAAAAACAAGACATTCAGGCCAGTAGCCGGGGACAAATTCGAATTTTTGGGGATGGGGGCTAAATTAACCCAGGTATAAAAAATATTTCAAAATGGCCAAGCAAACTACTGCAGCGGGAGAAAAAATGCATGAATTTAATCCAACATTTCCAAGACGTTTACTCATGAAAATATACCCAAATATATATCTACAACAAATAATTTTACAAACTAATTTATTACACTAACTAATCACTATTCTGAGTACAATATATAATGTTCTAATAAAATTCATTATGCAAGAACACTTTTATCTTTTAAAAAGTTTATTTTTGAAGTTCGTAAAACTTAAATTAGTTTTTTGGCAGTCATTTAGACCTCAGACTACTTTTGATTTTCTTTACAAATTTATAACTCCAAGAAATTCCAAAAATTGCCTTTAAGCATAAAAATACAGAAGATCTAGCTTTAGTACTGATTAACTTTGTTAACCACATTCCTATACAAGTCCAGAGTCATAAAACCTTACTCAAGTTTGCTTGATAAAGCCGATTTTGTTTTCAAGTCACATTGATCAAATTATATAGAGTACTTCAATTTAATAACAAAAATTCATTGTAAAAACAACAAATTTTCCTCCAAAACTTTGAAAGTTACTTTTCCGAATTGCTAATTAAATCATTATGTCAATTGCACACTCATTTTAAACCAGCGCCATACACAAAAACCATTCTAATTATCATTCAAACTGCGTCAGTGTCAACAATTATGTGCACCCGTAAATTTATTTCAGAAAACGAAAGTTTAAGCTGGACAATTTCTTGAATTGCCATCTTTCAAAATACCAACGAGCATTATTCTTTTTAAAGCAACATTTTGTACCACAAAAAATCAAACAATTGTACTTTGAATAGGCGTCCACCATTTAAGAAGTAATTGGATTATATGATATCGACAGTGGAAAACACAAAAAGGTCAATCAATTACTTCCGATAGTGTTTTAAAATAATACTTTTAGAAAAACACCTAGATTGACCCACTTAGCAATTAATGAAGAAATAATGGTGAAGCACTTTTATTTAAGATATTCAAGTATTATGAAAAAATGAGTATTTAAATGAAAATACACCTTTAATAATCTTTGAAATCAAACAACAACCATTTGCCCCAAAATAATAATGCAATCATAAATAACATGGGCCACAAATTTGAAAGATATACAACCGCATATGAGAGAGCGATGCTTTTAACTTGACCTTTAAACAAAGCCAAAACCTTTGTTGAGATTGGTTTTATGATGAGATGACCCGATATGATGGGGCTCAAATTGCACATGCAATTCAGGTAAAAACATATATAATGTTAAATTTTCAACACGAAGTGGTCTTATTTAAAATGAAAGTTTGGGTATGACGAGTGGTATGTTTAGATATTTTTATTTAAATCCAACATTTCGAATTGTTTACACAAATCCTTATCAGGGAAATTAAAATTAGAAGTGGTCTTAATTGACTTATTTGTAAACCCCAATTCCAGTACCGCAGATCCAGATACGTCCATAAAGGTATACATGATTTCGGAAGTTTCTCAACAGTATTTTACAATTTTGATTGAACTATCTGAAACTTGATTTATTATTTCAACCAATTGATTGTAATTTATTTAACTACTACAAAAATATCTCAAAGAACGTCAATGTCTTGTTTTACCGAATGGGTTAAAACCCTAATACGAGTCCTTCAGTGAAATCCATTTTTAAAAGATTAAAGGAATCTGGGCTATAGACATTCATTGAACACTTTTGTGCTACTTAAGCGCCTCTAATCCAATTTTCACTCTAGTGATTGGATTTATGTAATAGATTGGTGGAATCCACACACATGTTACAATATTGGTAGCTGAACCCTCGAATTCCTACAAAATAAACACTCAACCCTATAATTACCATGAGATCACAATATGAGAATTTAACTTATGTATCCTCAGGATAAAATGTTTTAAAACCCATGTTTATTTTTTTAAATAGTGGATGCAAAGTCACATTGTAGCTTTACTTGAATGTTCAATCTGAGGTTGAAACAGGTGCAAAGATAAAAAAATTACATACGATATAACGGCAAGACATCATATTTTCCGTAAATACTCTCGGTTCTCATTTTCCGTTTTAGGATTAAGTGGACACCAAGCTACACAATATATTCCACTTTCTTACTTAAATCATCCATAACCCCACACTTGACCCGTTAGCATTTAGGAGGTCACAAATACAACCTAAGTTACCATTTTTCTTAAATTGCAAGTGTAGACTTGACCCATAAGCATTTTAGGGTCAAGAGTAAGTAACTTTACACCTCAAAGTGCAGGTATAGACCTGACCCATAAGCATTTCGGGTTCAAGGGTTAGTGACTTTGCACCTTAAAGTGCAGGTATAGACTTGACCCATAAGCATTTCGGGTACAAGGGTTAGTGACCCCACACCTTAAAGTGCAGGTATAGACCTGACCCATAAGCATTTCGGGTTCAAGGGTTAGTGACTTTGCACCTTAAAGTGCAGGTGTAGACTTGACCCATAAGCATTTCGGGTTCAAGGGTTAGTGACCCCACACCTTAAAGTGCAGGTATAGACTTGACCCATAAGCATTTTAGGGTCAAGAGTAAGTAACTTTACACCTTAAAGTGCAGGTTTCGACTTGACCCATAAGCATTTTTGGGGCAAGAGTAAGTGACTTTGCACCTTAAAGTGCAGGTGTAGACCTGACCCATAAGCATTTTAGGGTCAAGAGTAAGTGACCCCACACCTTAAAGTGCAGGTGTAGACTTGACCCATAAGCATTTTAGGGTCAAGAGTAAGTAACTTTACACCTTAAAGTGCTTGTTTCGACTTGACCCATAAGCATTTTTGGGGCAAGAGTAAGTGACTTTACACCTTAAAGTGCAGGTATAGACTTGACCCATAAGTATTTTGGGGTCAAGCGTAAGTGACCCCACACCTTAAAGTGCAGGTCTAGACTTGACCCATAAGCATTTTGGGGTCAGGAGTAAGTGACTTTACACCTTAAGGTGCAGGTATCGACTTGACCCATAAGCATTTTGGGGTCAGGAGTAAGTGACTTTACACCTTAAAGTGCAGGTATCGACTTGACCCATAAGCATTTTAGGGTCAAGAGTAAGTAACTTTACACCTTAAAGTGCAGGTATAGACCTGACTCATAAGCATTTTGGGGTCAGGAGTAAGTAACTTTACACCTTAAAGTTTAGGTATAGACCTGACCCATAAGCATTTTGGGGTCAGGAATAAGTAACATTACACCTTAAAGTGCAGGTATCGACTTGACCCATAAGCATTTCGGGGTCAGGAGTAAGTGACTTTACACCTTAAAGTGCAGGTATCGACTTGACCCATAAGCATTTTGGGGTCAGGAGTAAATGACTTTACACCTTAAAGTGCAGGTATAGACCTGACCCATAAGCATTTTGGGGGCAAGAGTAAGTAACTTTACACCTTAAAGTGCAGGTATAGACCTGACCCGTAAGTATTTTTGGGGCAAACGTAAGGGACTTTACACCTTAAACCGCAAGTCGGGAGTTGACCCACAAGCATTTTGGAGTCTAAAGTAATTAATTAATCATACAGAGAGGGATAAGTCGTATGGAGGATTCCCTTCGACTTTGCAAGTACATTGGCTAGAAGCATGAAAGGATCCCTCTGTAATTACTTTGTTCCCTCTTGCATTGAGGCGTTCCTATTGGCAAAACCTGGTAGTGTTGTGATGCTATGCACTGACTGACCCAGCTTTCGATTTAAGTTTTAACTCCTCAAATTAAAAATATTAATACAAATATCCCAGTTAAATTTAAGTTATGCAATAAAATATTGTGTTCATTTAAAACTTTTTTGAAAGTTGCATGTTTAATTAAACCGTGTTTTGGTAACAATATAAATTACACATAAATAAACCGTTCAAATGATCAAATACCATATTATATTATCTTCCAAAATATAACGAAACCACAATTACAAATCCTGTGTCGAACTGATCTTGAATTTATTTTCACTGGATTCTTTTTAACTTATCAGCTTAAGCAACATATGTTCATGTCAACTTATTTGACGAAAGGATTCGTGGGAGTGGAATTTATCAAAACTAATTTAAATCAGTAGAGTTAACGGACGTAAAACTTGCATGATTCATGTTAAATTTACCTGCAAAGGAATTTATGGATTAAAAAAAGGATTTAAGTAGTATTAAAACCATAAAGCATTAATTCAGTGCTCTATTAAAATAATTTAAAAAACTAGGCCAGTCGAAGTTCCAAAGCATTAGATACTTTTTTAACTACTCACAAAATATAATGATGGCTTAAGCGAGCAATTAGGAGTCGTAAAATTAAACTGCCATTATTGGTATTTTGGTATATTGTATTAGTTACAATCCTACGTGTTTTGTTTATACAAATAGTTAATGCGCGCGCGCCGAAGCGACGCAGGGATAACATGCAGCATAATAGGTTTATATGTAATTGGATACCACAAACCTGAGCATTTGTTTTTTATGTATAGGAATAAAAGTACCTAAAATATAATTCGATACTAGTACAATACCAATCATCAATGAAAATTCTTTGGGCCCCCATACATGGGTTTCCAACCGAGATATGGGCGCGTGGGAACAGAGAAAAATTTTCAGTTAAACGTTTTATGTGTATAAGCAGCGCGCGTTGATTTAATTTGTCATAATACAGTAAACGATTCCAACACGAATTGTTGTTTTGCTGCTGATAGCGAGCGTTGCATAGATTCCTTCATTTTTCTATTCCACTATATCTGTGCATGCACGTCACTAAAACCACGACAAGTTTTGGTGGAGCGGATCAGGAACAGGACGCATTGCGTGCATCTAGTTCTAATGTGTTTTGTATTTGTTTCAAAATTAATAGAATGTAGTCTCATTTCTGGTAATTAATATTTTTAAAAAACCATTTAAATATTTGAGTATTTATAGTTAAATATATCTAAGATATGAGTCACCTGATCTCAATGTGATAACATTAATACAAGCCAAGAAGTGCTGTAGTGATAAGCTCAGTTTATAGTTACAAAAATTAGAGTGTCTTTTTTATCATGCAGTGATTAATTTTGCATAAAAAATACTAGGCCTACTAAAGTATCATGTTTTTCTGATTACATAAGCAGGCCGAGAAGGACATTATATTGAACAGTCCTGATACCAAGAGGGAGAGAGAGAGAGTTGAGAAGTAAAGTGGGAAGAGAATTACGCAATTGCTATCCCTTTGTTATTCATAGGAGCTTCTAAGGTTTGGTCGAGTACTAATTATTTTTGTTTGCTACAAATAAATGAATAGCAAAGTTTTTTGATCTAAAATAGCTAGTTTTATTGGTCAGTATAATTTGAAAACTTTTATTTTATCTTTGTTTAGAGAATCGCAGAACCCTGGATTTAAAGGACTACACTGACAAGGAAGCCGTCATCGTTGGACTTGATTTGTTAGTTTAGTAGGAAAAAAGCAGAAGGACAAGACAAAGGACAGGACTGATGACAAGGCAGAGGACAAGAAAGCAACAAACGCTACTCTACATCGGTCATCAATTCTGATTTTTGGCAGCGAAATTTCAGTGATGTAAGCTATTTAAAATTTTAAAAGCTATTTTTGACTAGCAGGACGCCTACAAAATAGTGCAACTAGAGTAGCCAGCAAGAATTGTAAAAAATTTTATAGTAAGAAACCTCTTCGTCCATCCTGCCCTGCCTTTCCCCTAATTTTCCTACAATCTTTTCTACCAAATCCTTTTTTCCGCAAAAGCTTCACCCAAATTCTTCTTCCATTCACCAATCTCCGACCTCCTTCAACCTTATCCTTCTTCAATCCTTGTCTCTTCAATCAATCTTTGCCTCCAACCTGCATCCCCATGCATCCTTGTGACACGAATCCTTCGTCCATCATCTCCCCCCACCTATTCTCCATTCTTCAATCCTCCCCAATAACCCAAACTCGAAAATAACCAGCCACGCATATCAAACACTACTTTGCAAACTAAAGGACAGATTTTAAAATAATTCCAAGTTAAACGAACGATCTATTTTATTTGTATTTTAGCTGTTGGATAATCCTTCCCCAGAAAAGATGCCGAAGAGATCCATCAAAACTGGCAAACCGGTGGTGAAGTTGAAACGGGTCAAACAACCCAGCCGTGGCATTGAAACTAGTTTTGGTAAAATACAGTGATTTATTGAAATCTAATACTAGATGTGATATATGATGTGAAATCCTTGGTTGTAATTAGTTCTGTTTTGGAAATTTTATACCTCTTTGCAGAAACTGATGAGCAGACAAGTGAAGATGGGGCTGAGCAGACAAGTGAAGATGGGACTGAGGAGACAAGTGAAGATGGGACTGAGGAGACAAGTGAAGATGGGGCTGAGCAGACAAGTGAAGATGAGGCTGAGCAGACAAGTGAAGATGGGGCTGAGCAGACAAGTGAAGATGGGGCTGAGCAGACTAGTGAAGATGGGGCTGAGCAGACAAGTGAAGATGGGGCTGAGCAGATTGAAGAAGGCCGATTCAAATGCACAGTATGTGACAAAAGGTTCAAGACGTCATGCGGTCGCAGAAAGCATTTTCTGGTTCATCCCGACCTAAAACCATACCAGTGTGGTGTTTGTGACGAAAGCTTCAAGACGTCATCAGATCGCAAGACACATGAATCGGAATTCCATCCCTTCTTACACCCGTTCGTATGCACTGTTTGTAGCAAAACGTTCAAGACATCAAAGGGTATGAAAAAGCATCATCGGCAATGTCACATCAATGACGAACGCCCATTCCAATGCAGTCTGTGTGACAAGAGTTTCAAGACGTCATCCTGTTGCAAACGACATGAAACAACAGTGCACTCTACACCATTTGAGTGTCTTATTTGCAAACAAAAGTTCAAGACACCACAACTTAGGCACATGCATCATCAGCAGTGTCACACCGATCAACTGGTTGAAGAACGCCGCTTCAAATGCAGTACCTGTGATAAGCGCTTCACAACTTCAAAAAACTTGTATCGACATTCCCTAACACATAAAACGGAGAGGCCTTTCAAGTGTAGCACTTGTGAGAAAACATTCAAGTCGGCATCCGAACTCAGGAAGCATCAGCATGTGCACGTGACTGAGCGACTATTTCAATGCACCGTTTGCGAGAAAAGTTTCAAAACGAAGAGGGGTTTAAAAGAACATTCAAAAACCCATTTGACACACAAAACGGAGAGGCCTTTCCAGTGTAGCACTTGTAAGAAAAGTTTTATATCGGCATCCGAACTCAGGAAGCATCAGCATGTGCACTTGACTGAGCGACTATTTCAATGCACCATTTGCGAGAAAAGTTTCAAAACGTCAAAGGGTTTAAAAGCTCATTCGAAAACCCATTTGAAACTGCAAGCAGTAGACTTGGATGAGAGACCATTTGCGTGTCTTGTTTGTGACGAAAGGTTTCAGACGTTGCAAATTATGAAAACACATCATCGGCAATGTCACCCCAGTAATGTTCGCCCATTCAAATGCAGTGTCTGTGACAAAACCTTCAAGACATCATCAAATTTGTCGGACTCACACGGACTTGCGCAAATTCAAGTGCACTATGTGTGACAAAAGTTTCCGAACACCCGCAAAGTTGAGGAGGCATGAATCAGTCCACGACCCCTCTAAGAACTTCAAATGTAATATATGCGAAAAAATGTACAAGACGTCAGAAAACTTGAAAGCTCACATCCAACTTCATATCGAATCTAGACCTTACGAGTGTGATCAGTGTAAGAAGAGATTCGTCAGCTCAAAACACTTGGCTAAACACATGCCTACTTATGTTAAATTGAAAACTTTCAAATGTGATCAATGCGATAAGTGTTTCAAGACATCACGCGAATGCAAAAGCCATCAAGTTTACCATAAAAAACGCAAATTCATTTGCAGCGTTTGTGGAAAAAGTTTTCAAAAGTCTGATACGTTAAAACGACACCGTCTAGTACACATCAAGCTGCGTCCATTTTCATGTAGAGTCTGTGGAACAAAGTTCAAGAGTCAACTCAATTTAAAGAGGCATATGAAGACGACGCATACAAGTGTTCTAGTTTTAAAGTGTGGACAATGTGCCCAAATGTTCAAGAATCAATTAGATTTGAGAGCCCACATCCGAAGCCTTCATATGGGCTCTCGAGCGTTTAAATGTGGACATTGTGACCAGAGATTTAACACGAAACAAGAATCTGATCGTCACATGTTAACTCATTTAGACACAAGGCCTTACCAGTGTGACCAATGTGACCTGAGTTTCAAAACGTCAAATGTCTTAAAACGCCATCAATTAATTCACTTGGCAGAGTCATTGTATAGTTGTACTGAATGCAACCAAAAATTCAATAGATTGTCATATGTGAAGAACCATTTTGACTGCAAACACGACTTCAATAAAGCATCTATCCAATGCAATAGGTGTGTCACGACGTTTAGTCGATGGAAAGACTTTCGACTACATTATAGAGAAAAACACCAAAAAGGTACGTGCTACTCTACAGCAAAAATATACGATTTCTGGCATGTTTTATAACGCACGAAGAACAATAATATTAATATATTTTTTACATTTTTGTCACTCTATAGGGCGCGTACCCAAATGCAAGTACTGTAAAAAAGGGTTCTACACTAAAAAGCATAAGTTACTCAGGCATAAGACACGTTGTCCAAGGAGAGATGACTGGAAATGTGAGCACTGCCAAGAAATGTTTCAGAAGAAGAAGCTTTACATTTCACACGTTAGAAACTTTTGTTTGAACCGGAATTTTTCATTCAAGTGCTGCTGTAATACCGAGGAAGATTACAACCCAGAGGACGTCCACCATGTTTTGGAGCACGTTATCAAGTGCAGGCCCTCTGGAGACAAGAGTAAATTTACATGCTACATTTGCAGCCACATGTTTGACAAGGCACGCATAAATTTGCACGTTCAAGACGAAATCCTTCACTCCCGTTTGGTGAATAAGGATGAGTGCATTCACGAGTGCTCAAAGTGTAAAGTGAAGTACCCTTCCGACGACCTCCTGATTCTTCATACTCAAGTGGAACATCCCTGTCTCAGAAACTTTTTGCAAAACTATAAGGAACCGATGAACGAGATTAACTTTGCCGTCAACAATAAAGGTATTCAGCAAAACGAAATGATTTATTTTTTACTAAAACTGTTCCCGCATCGTACAACGAACATGTATCGTTTTTACTACTTTATAGATTTACTGGTCAGTGAAAGAGAACAGAACCGGAAGTTGGAACTTGATGAACTCCAGTTTAATGAGCAATTTCCCGAATCAAAGTGCTACGTTTGCTTTCTCACGTTTCACTCTAAATTCATCAAGCGAAGGCACGTCAAGTGCTGTGAGAAGAAATATGGAGTCATTAAACCACCCCCCGAGAAGCAATCTACTCTACCGTTATCAAAGTACCAGATCCGGAAACAGCGAGGGAAGGTCGTTCACACCAAGCTGACCACCACACTTGCCCAAAAGATTTTTGCTAGATTGCAGTTTGACTTGCTTAAAAGCTGTCTCAAGAAATGGGTTGAAAGCGTAGGCAGCAATAAGTATTGGGATCAGATGGCTTGGGAAATGTCTAGTCAACCTTATCTTGTCAAGAAATGGCTCATTACCTTTCCCAAAGTTGAACAGGAAGACGAATATTCTCCATTCTCATTGCATAAGGAACAGATCTTGAGTATGTCATTATTTTTACTTCAACAAATACTTTAATTAATAGATGCATTTATGTATTTTTCTTTTCACTTACTAAAGGTAAATTGCCACATGCTGCTCAGGAGGCTGAGCCAGAAATTTCTATTCTGATTGACTGTAAGTTCCTTGTAAACAACATTTTTTGCATTGAATTCCTACATAAAATGAGGTAGTAAAAAGATTTATTTGCTTTAAATTTTAGGGGAAAAGGAAACTAAAACTACAAATAACCAAGTTGTCACAATCGATTTGACTGGTATGCCCATTTTTACCTAAAGCTTAACCAAATATTTGCTCTCTAATAAATTTAAGTTAAACCATTATATAATTTTGTTTCAGGACCACAAGTTAATGTTGGCAACAACCACCTTACTCCTGAAGGTAGATTCAGTATTCATAGGATTTGCTAAATATTTTTTAAAAGTATGCCTTAATAAACCTAGTATGTATGCCTGCCTAAACTTAATTGGTGCCCTTATTTCCATTTTATTATAGATATTGCGAAGGCCGAGTCCTCTGGTGTGTTCTACCGGAAATGCACAACTTGCGACACAGTCTGTACTTCTTTGGAAGAGTACTACCGCCACAGTCACAACACGACAAGCCGATATTTTCGAAGTAAGGATACATCGCGAAAAAACGCGGACAA
>JAQFXM010005804.1:0-14299 GCA_034693345.1 Entomobrya multifasciata | reverse complement strand
CGATGCAAAGAAAAACGCGATACGTATACATACATTCATCTACGTACCTATTTTCATGACTTGTCATGACTTGTTGTTGTGGAAGTAATCATCTTGCCATTTTTTTTCTTAAAAAAACGACCACAAGATGAACCCGGCTGAGCATCTGTAGTGCAGTTTGCAAAGCTAAAGAATAGATTTTACCAAAAGTATTTTGCCCATTCACAGTTTATTGCGGTTGTAGACGTTTCCTTTTTTTAATGCAAAACAAATGAGTTTTTTTTGTAAAAAAAAGTTTACTGAAAAATCGTCAGCACTTTAAGAAGTTGTGTATAGCTTTACATTTTTGAAGAGATGAGTATTGAATATATTTAAATGAGCAGAGATTGTGTTTTGCTACTTGATTGAATGATGAATGGAAGTTTAGAGTAAAGTAAAAGAATGAATTGTAAGATTTGGATGGATTGATAGACAGATTGCTATATTATGTTTTTGTGATTTGGCAGGAGTGTACTACTGCTTAATGATATGGTAAGAATTTAACCGAAGGGAAGGGAAAAAAATCAACGGAGCAAAAAGAAAGGAGTGGAGTGAAAATGGCAAAAAATAGAAGGAAATAAAGTAGCTATAGAGATCAAATTGCTAAAAACAAATGTGTTGCATAATGTAAGTAGGGTTGTTAATGTTGAATGTATCCTTTTTTTATTGTGCATTGCAGCCGAGCCGCCGGTGCGGTGTTTTTTCTTTTTGGCAGTTTTTTATATTTTTGCAGGAGAATAGAATAGTAAGGATTTAAATTATCACTCAACTGGAACCGAAGAGATAAAAATTTACGGGTAAAAATTGATCTGTGAAGTTAAGTAGCATTTTTTAATGATTATGGAAGCTCAAATGTTTAAGTGGCGGCTTTAGGTTTTGCCATTCAGTGAGGCATGAAGAGTGAAGAGAAATAGAAATGGGCGGATACCACTTTTCTTTGAAGATACAACCGGATAAATATATATTCATGTTGAGACGAGAGAGAGAAAAATAGTATTGCAAACTCATCACATTGCTTTCCTTGGGAAAAAATAAAAAGATGCAATTGCTTCTGAGTATACACACCTGTTGCACGTTTTAAAAATCTTGTTGAGATTCCAACTTGCTAATTAAAATCGAATGGTTGATTTTTTTTTTCAGTTAAAAATTTCAGTCTTCAACTCCACCCCCGCAGCTAGATTTATTGCTGTGTTAATACTAAAAGGCTTTTATTTTATTATTTTTCGATGCTTGGCTTGGTTCAGTGCAGTACATTCAAGTAGGCTATTCAGTTAGACAGAAGCTATGTAAATAATTAGTAAAAATACTGCGAGAGGCGGTTGCTAATGTTTTTTTAAAGCTTTGCGAAAGAGACGCCAATAATTTTTTAGACGCTTACCTTTGCAGTTGACCCCGTCTCCTTCGTAACCAGGGAAACAAGTACACTTGAAGCTCCCTAGCGTGTTGGTACAATGTGCAAAAATGTCACAAGGGCGGAGCTTGCACTCGTTCTCGTCGGGCATTTCGCAGCCCTTCCCTCCGTAGCCGTCGTTGCAGTGACATTGTGACTCAAGACAAGCACCATTTTGACACTTTTTACCCGTCGCTTGAGCACAGTCATCTTTTCAAAAACAAAACAAAAATATTGTCATTCAATCAATTATAATAGTTACATGTCATTTAATTCACTTGACTTGGCTTTACAAAATTGCAGTAATTACAGATTGTCATTATTACCATTATTATACATACTCATCTAACTTATTACTTATTTTGCGAAAATTGTTTGCTAATGTTTTTCCCATTTAAAATAAAAACAATTACTTTTTTAACAAGCCATGCATTATGTTAAATAGCTACCTTTAAGGCAGAAACGGAAAAAACCGTTTAAAGTTTTAAATCTTTTTCTTGTTCTTTTTATTTCTCTTGAATATTTTTTATACCCTGTGAAATGTTGAGTCGAGTGTAATAAATAAATTTGCTACCGAATAAGGAGAAAACACGCTAATTGATTGTTGCTGCGTGTCATGTCATGTAGTATACCTGTGTATTTTTATTACTAAAGCTATTAAACTACACAGCAGCTACTTACATAACTAAACATTCATTTCTTTTTTTGTTCAAGTTCAGCTACCACAGTTGTTAAAAAGGAAGCGACATTTGCAAATAAAGTTTAAAAAATATATTCTCATCTCTTAAATTTAATTTTCGGAAGATTTAAACACAAATTTTTCTCGCTATTTTTCCTAAAGAGGAGGAGGGAAGGAAAATGGCTTTTCGGAAGATGTTTTTATGACTTTTGTAGTAACCATCATGTCAAGAGTAGTCAAAAAAGACTACTTGTTTGAAAATTGTAAAAGATTAAGTAGAATCGTAAAAAATATGTTCATGAATTACATGTTTAACACGAAATAGTTCACAATTACATAAAATATATATCTATTATGTATCTGTTTTAAACAATGGGAACATGTCGGTCGGGGGGAAGACGGCGTCTTCTTCGAGTCATCTTTTTTTGAAAAATGCGCAAAAATTGTAAAGAGATGTAAGCTTGACTATTACGATAATTAAATCAATGGCATTTGAAATAATAACTCTTTACATTTGTCTTGTTCACTTTTTTTCGGCTGCTTTCTCAGAAAAATGTTTTAAAGCAAAAAAAATGGTAGTTTATCGAAATAGATGGGAATATATAAGCGGCATGATGATGGCCACAGTCTTTATGATAATAAGACTAATTTTCTTTCATTACTTATTTCTTTCTTGTTCCGGCCTTTTTTACAAGAAAATTATAATAATTAATGATGTAATGAAAGTAGACGAGAAAAACCGATACAATAAATTATACACAAAAATTTGCAATAGATTATTTCTGTTGTCGCTGGTAAAAAAAGAAATGAACTGTAAACACAGCAAAAGTACAAGATAATTGGATAAATAGGCATTTAATTATCCTCAAATTGAAACGTATCTATTCATTTAAAGAAAAGAAAAATTTGACAAAGATGTGCATCATTTTTTCTAGAGGTTCCCACGAAATTAAAACTATTTATTTATTTTTACGAGTTTCTAATATTGTCGCATCGTGTCGCCTTCTTTACAAGTCAACTGAACAAAAAACGTTTGTCTATTTATTTTAAGCTTGTTTTTTTTATTTCTTCCTTTCACATAGTTATCATTTATTATTATAATAGGGGAGAAATTCTGAGAACATGTTTTCAGTCTCGCTTCTTATCATAATCACGTTGAAAAAAATTATTCAAGTATTGTCTCCAGACAGAAGTTTTTTAAACTCTTTGATTGTTAAAGTCACGTTCGTTCCCAGTTCTTAAAGCTATTTTCATAGTTTCTCAGTTGACAGCCAAGTCAAGTAAAAAAAATGCGAGATTTTTATGTAAATATTTTTTTCTTTTCACACTTTAAAATATTTAACAGCTTTTTTTACCTGTACACTTCAGCTCCTTGTGCAGCTCATCAGATCCCATGAAACATTGAGCGGATCCATCGCAGAGTTTTGACAGATCAAAGAGTTGCAGCACGTCGGCTGACTCATTAACCTGACACCCGAAGAACCCATCTTCGAGGTTGAGAAAAAATATTTCTCGTTTCAGTCCAGGTGCAGTCTTCCTTTGAGCATCAATCTGAAAAAAAAACAAATTAAAAACATTATCATTAATACATTATATTTTTTAAGGTAATAATAGTCAATTAAATACAATATTTTTGTACAATTCTTTAATTTTCATTGGCACCACGGCATTGGAAATACACACTCATTACACTTGACTTAAATTTGTCACCACACCTGTTCTTCTAAAATTGATAAATTTATGGCATATATTTTTAACATGTGTCCCATTATTCCCAAATTCAAAATAGCCATTCAACAATGCAATCTAATTTTATTATTATTATCACAATTACATCTTCTACACAAGTCATTAATCACTTGTAATTAAAAATGGAAGAGGAGAGAAATAAAAAGAATGAGTAATTGTGCCCTTCCTTCCTTCTACCTACTCTCTACTTGGCTCTTATTATATATTATTTTCCGCAGGACATAATCACCATCACCGCCGCCCCCTGGCCTGAGAGACCATTTTCATTACCAAAAGACATTTGAAAAAAATTGGATCACGCCTTAGTTCATTGTAATTAAACACATTATAATAAATGTGTACAACATGTATGAAAACCATGAAAAAGTGCCTTATGTGGTGTGGTGTAATACCGGAAAACATAGTTCATCAAACCTTGATACATTTCATCCAAGTCGTCACCTCATCAAAAAGGCATTGATTCTTCATTTCATCTTAATTTAGCTTTTCAGAAGACAATAGTAATGAATGAGCAGGGCAGAGCAAATCAGTCAACCAACCGGATAATTTTATGCAGGATGCAAAAATAATATGCATGTTCTTTATATATTTTTATTATGATTATCCTTCCTATTATCTAACAATTATCTTCTTCCACGACGACGACCCACCAGATTTTTTTGCTCTAGAACAAAGTGAGTGACTTGACTTGGCGAAATAAAAAACAAGTACAAACACCTCCTATTTTAACCCTTTTGGTCATCCTGTCCATTTTTGACAAATTTCAGGGACAAAAGCATTTGAGCTTGAACATTGAAAAAAAAATTCGAGCGAGTTTTTTCCAAGAAAAATCATAAGACAAATATAAAGTAGCTCGCTCAGAATACCTATACATCTATTTATGTGCGTGTAATTTTTTTTCTTCACATTTTCCATGGATGCAAAATGCAGTCATCATTCCTTTTTATTGACAGCTTTTTTATAACAAAGCCAATGTACAATACACACATAACGTTTTTACATGCCATATATGTCCCACACACATTTTCTCTACATAACTGTTTAACAGATCAAAAAAGCCAAAAGAACCGTTTAAGAATACACATGTACCTCATCATGTTCTATTTAAAGTAAACTAAAAAGAATCGCAAATCTTAATCTGATGATGACTGATTTTGATGACTGAGCACACACACAAAAAAGATGAACAAAAAAAAGAGCAAGTGAAGTCAATGTACATATTTATGTGTGTGGGTTCAGTGTTCAATTCAGAATTCACCCACACAAACAGAGAATATTAGGCTCTTCCTAATAGCCCTATCGCTAAATCTAATCTGTTCATCATTTTAAAATGTAAGAAAAAAAATGTCCTTACTATTCAATCTCGTGGTGGTGGATATATATTTATTGTATATTTTATTGGCCTTCAAATGTTACTCTAATTTTTTTATTGACAGTTGAAGCTGAAAAATTCTATTTTTGCTCTGTTCACTGTTTGCTTTGCATTGTATATTTTTTTTGTGGTCAAGCATAAAGTTAGATAGGAAATATGTATATTTGGTTTAGAAGCGGAATAAATGCATTATTTTTGCTTCTAGCGATTAATCCATTTAAATATCCATGTGCAGTGATTTACATGAACAGTATTTTTGGATGCATTTAAAAAACAGGTGTATACACACAGGACATGGTGACGACGACGACGGCGACATAGACAACGACATTGTCATCATCTTGATTATAATTTGTTTGAATTTTTCATACTAGTTCTCTTTGTTGCTGTTATGGAAGGATCTGTGTCGTTTTTAAAAATGTATTTCTTATTATTTTTTGTGTAGGTCTGTGTGACAGTATGTTTCAGACTACTGCCGTGTCATGCTGCGCGTTCACGTTTCTAGAAATAAAAAAGTGGCGGCGGTTGTAGTTTTGCGATGATTATGATGACGATGCCTTGCGATTATATTATATTCCGTGTCCGTCCACACCCTTTCAGTGTTCTACGCACATACATTGACACAATAAAAATATTATAATGCGATGTAACTATACTTGCATCAATCTAAAATGTTTCATGATTTGATTATCATTATGATTCATAATAATCACAGGTAGAAATTTTATACTTTGTAAGATATGCCTACTCACTTGAGATGATTTTATACAAAGTCTCAAGTCATGTGACTAGACTAAAAAATATATTATTTGAGGTTTAATTTTAATCTTAACTTTAGCTGATATGTATGCATATAAAATATTGAATAGGCGTCAACCCGGTTTTTTATACAGAGTTGTTGATTATCATACTATTATTCATAATCTATTAGGCTTACAAAGTGACACCATGTCGACTTTTGCCATTTGAAAGAAAGTTTTAAGACTCTGCATGCAGCGAACTCCTGTTATTACGAGTATTATTATTATGCAGATTCAGATGCAGGCTGCGACTGCTGGAGTGATGTTATTTTTAAAAAAGTGCATCGCTGAAAATAAGAGTGATTTTTTTGGGGTTTTGAATAATGCATTAAGAAGGGATTAGAAATCCATTATCTATTTTGCACTGCCCACACACAAACAAAATGCAAGTTGATCATGATGACGATGAAGAGCAGGCCAAGCCAAAAGCCAGCAAAGCCAACCACTGTGCAAGGTATGTTGACACAATGAAGATTTTCTATATGGTAATTTGTATGATGGAGAGATGCACAACAAACAAAAGTGATCTCTTTGATCGTCATGATCATGATCATCCTTTTCTTCGTTGTCGTCATAGTTATTAGCCAAAATGTATAATGGATGGTTTCATTGGCTTCTCCTCCCAACCCAAATTGCTCTAGAGATTTTTTGTAGTTCCTGTTTTTAGAAGCAGTGGAAAAAAAACTAAAAATGATAAAAAGTGCATTGTTGATTGTTGAGTTGACTTGGACTTTTTTCTTCTTTGATAGATGGATGGGCATTTTAGTGCATTTTATTCTTTATGAATGAGTGTACATGGTAAGTAATCTAATCAATCCACCTGTACCACCGATTTCGCACCCACTTGAATGGAAGAAACGTGTTTATATTTTTTGGTGCATCATCATCATCAAATCATTCACTTTGTAAGCAAGCTTGTGTGTGTGTGGATCCAGAAGGTCATTTGACTTTGCAGAGTAAAAACTCAATCAGTCGTTTAATATAATATTTTAAGAGAGAGTGAATGACTGTATGGCTTTGGTATTTTTTTGAGTGGGCATCTTCAAAATGAAATGTTGATGGACTTAATAATAATCAGCAAGTAAAGAAGAACAAGAGTGGATTTTTAATGGTTTGGCCATTGGCTATTTAAGATATATTCTCAATAAAAATTAGTAATAAATAAATATTCAAATGGTAACAAAATAATTTATGCATTTTTAGGTACAAATAAAGTATTTAGAGATATTTCTAAGAAAAGATAATGTGTGTATGCTTGAAAGAGTAAGTGCACCTGTCTTGTGTTTCAACATGGCAGTTGCATTTGTTCTTTGACGCTTTCGGATTTCATTCGGTTTTTTTTTAAATGTGAACAAGGCGACATAAATCTTGCATTAAAATCTTAACTGATCAGTCATGTCAAAGATGTCAGCTATTTTGTTTTGGAGTTTTTTTTCAGAGTAATAAATGGTACGACTGGTAGTAATGCAGATAAGTAATATCAATCAAAAAATATATTTGTTTGTATTTTAAAAGTAAGCAGCACAATTACTTTACTTTTTATTACGAATTGTGCGAGTTCTTATGCCAAAAATGAAGTACATATAAATGGGGAATATGTGTAAGTTTTATTGGTTTGGTTTATGCTGCAAATGCAATGTAAAATGCAAGCCAAGCCACAAAAGAGAAATAAAAATGCAGTTTTTGGGATTGTGATTGGGATGCAATGCGACTCAACTAAATCTAAACCCAAACCACAAAAATAAAAAAGTAGCAATGAAAATTTATGAGTTTACTAGAAACAAGTGAGAAAATAGGTTTAAAAAGAGAACAATGACATGACATGATCGTGAGACGGTGATATAAAAGATACATTTTCTTGATCACTTTGAATGGAATATAAAAATTAGAGTTGGATATATTAGAGAGATTTTTAGTGAAACTTGTTTAATTGGAGCCGTCGTTTGTCATTTGCTTTTGGCAAATCTTTTGTAGTATTTTGTTTTGACATAATTTATTGTATTCTCCAAAAAATATATAAAGTAAAGCTTATAGAGAGCCGCTAGCAAAATAAAAACTAAGGCAAAAAATGGGTATAACCGGCTACTTTTTTAAAAGAAAAAAATTGTTCCTTTGTTTTTGGGGAAAATATGAAATGTAATGAACTGTTATTGTAATATTAATTTACAGAGAAGAAACACAGTTACCATTTTCATTATCACCTCAAAAACACATTTTTTTAAAACATAAAAAGTTAATTGGTGGATAAATATCTGCTAAGAAGACAAGTAGGTTTTTGAAATATGATTTTTAAAAGTTTAACAAAAAGTTGAAATAAAAATTTGTTCGCTTTTCTGAAGTATATTGTTTTTTTGTGATGACTTTCTTAAATATTGGCAGAGTTTTGGTGTTAAATTTTTTTCATGTGTAAAATGGGCAGTTGTTTTAAAACGTGAACTTTAACACGAACTATTTTATGGAATATTTTTGTTGGGGTAAAAAATTCAGTGGTAACTCATACATTGGTAATTAATGTAGAAATATTGTTCAAAGGTGATGACATGACATGACATGACAGGATAGAAAATAAAACAAAAAATAATTATTTTACTGAAAAAAAGAGAAAAAAAGTAGCATGCACTTTTGCTCCTAAACTGTTTAAGTGATTTTTACCTTTCAAATGTGTGAATTAAGAGGAAAATATATATTTCGAACTTAAACTCGGAAAAAAATTTGTTTGGAAATTTGCAATTGATTGTTGAGTTTTAGTTTTAAGTGATTAACGTTTCTAAATGATTTATGTATTTGCAAAATGATTTTTTTTAAATGTTCATTATTTCTATAGATAAGTTATTAACCTTTTGGGAAAAAATAAGTGGGAAAAATTATTTAATATTTTTTGAGTAAGTTAATTTATGATGGTTTTAATATGAAAATGTGTACAGTAAACAGGTGATATTGTGTAAAGATTAAAAATAAAATAGCTTGTTGGCGTTGGTGGCGACTGACTAGGGTTAATGGTTAGAGAAGAAAAAAAATCCAAAATGAGTGGTTTTTTTTCTTGAACAAAAGATTTTTTTATGAATTGGAAAAAAGTTAAAGGTGAGATTGTTGTAAGTTGATAGGTTTCTGTCACCAAATACGGTTCTTTGCTTGGGCAAGGATCCCGACGACGAAGATGAAGAAAACCAGTTTTTTGTCAAATGGCTATGGCTTGTAGTTTAGAAAGTAGACTGGATGGACAATGGGCATATAACCGAAATTGAATTACTTTATAGAGTAATCTTTTTTATGGATTTTAGAGTGTAATTTTCATGACAGTCTTAAATAAATCAGAGGAAGAGTGCAAAATATTTATTTTTGTTTTAGAAAATATTTTTACAAGAGAAGCCTTCAAAAAATGATTTGATGATTGATTTGGATGGATAATGATCATAAAAATCAAGCCATAAAATATATCATGTCCGCTACTGCGCGAAACAAAACACGATGGTTTAAAAAGATGGGCAGTAAATGAGAAAAAAAGGTTTAATGAGTTGATGCTTTTGTCTATTCATTTATATTTTTGTGTTGGTTTATTTGAAAAAGGCGTGTAAAAATGGGTAGCAATGTATATTGTTAAACTGCAAACTAAATTGATTTGGCAAAAAATGTGAAGCTTTTTTAGTCAAGCTTAAAAAGGAGATTACATTTTTGTGGCGTGGGTCATCACGGTAATAATAATGAACACGTTTAAATAAAATGAATGGGAATAAAAAGACGAACGATCTTTTAATGAAACTACTTTTAAGAATGTTACTCTGCATAGTATACTAATTTGTTTGTCTTTGAAAAAAAACTTGATATAACAGCCCAGTAAAGTACAACATTCCTCCAGAGGTAGCATAGGTGGCTGACCAAGAGAGACGCACATGCAAATATTTGACCATGTCTATATGATATTTTTAGAACTACGTCTTCCATTACGAAAACCTACCAATTATTTGATTGATTTGGCAAAGTTGCAAAAAAAGTTTATCTGTAAATCTAAAAATATTCTTTTAATTTTCATCTGGAATATATGTTCCGTGTGTTAAATTTGCATACAGAAAAGAAAGTACCCGTCATCATTGTCATTAAACTTGAAATTGTGTGTATATATTTATTTTCATTATCAAACGCGGAAAAAAATTTGCACACGCAAGCACATGTCTATGAGTGCATTATGTAAACAAATGACATGTATGCAAAATATAAAAAAAACTGTATAATCTTCTATTATTCCAATACCTCTTTACTTAATAATGGAAATGATGTGATGACTCTATGGAAATATTATGCATCCTTCAAAAAAATATACAAAACTGTTCGCTGCAGAATAAAAGCGCTTCACATTTTCTTCATGTTCGTGACATTGATGGAGAGATAACATAGGAAAAAAAATCCTGTTTGCAAGTCTATTATTATGAAAAGTCTGAAAACAATGTAGAGATATAAATACACACAGAGACGCACACACACATGTGCATATAAACAAAACACAACCTTTAAAAAAAATTGCAAGAAAATGATCATCGCATCGAGTTGTCATTATGGCAGCATATCATAATGGGATTCAACTTGAAAAAGAGTTGAGATTTTGAGTCAAGTGCTCCTTTTACTATTCATCTGTCTTTCTAGTAGCTTTACACAGATTGGAACACAATCCTAAATATGCAAATTTTGTACAAGTCTCATCATTTCAGTGGATTTGGTTGGAATGAAAACGTCTGTCATTTGATGAAAGTGATCATCATGTTTCCATGATGACGATGACGATATGAGGAGGATGAAGTTTTGATAACATGATATTATAAGAATATAATACGCTATTATTATATTTATTTGACTACCCTTCAAAGAAAAATAGGTAGGTACAAAGAAAAACAATGGGAAATAATCTGGAATGGAGGTTTGCTCATAATATTAACTTGTGTGTGTGTGTGAGCATCCCGTTGGGATGAAGATGTGTAATGCACAATCATAAAAAAACATACAAACCGTCAATGTCATTATCAACAAGACAATAAGACAAACATCAGAGAAGCTGAGCTGAGTAGGTAGGTACTTAAAATAAAGTTATCAGAGAACTTTTTTGTTCGGGACTAACTTGACCTTTGACTCTTTGATCACTTGATTGTTTGTAATTGTCGTCCGCTGGTTTGTATTGATTCTAAAATTTCCAATAACCTATTATTCTTCACTCTATTCTCTTCTTATTCCATGTAAAAAGGGCTACAAAATAATCTACTTATTTAATTTTGTTAAAAAACTACTTTGTATGCATACCGCCGTCGCAACATACAAAATTTGTATGGCCACATGCGCACATGTGTCGTGTCAAAAATATATCCTAATAAATTAGCCAACATTTAATATTTACCCCCAAAATATCTATTCATTTTCATAAACTCCAAAATTCCATTACATTCCTTGCAAAAAACTGCAATGCTGACCGCAATACTATGTCACGGCGGCACGGCAGCAGCAAGAATAATATTTTTCCTTAAACATTTTTTTAAACTGACTGAATGACTACCTCATCTGCTTATCATTACATTGTCGTCGTGCTATTATAATCATGGAGGAACACGCAGTACTTAACATTATTATCATAATGTATGTACAAAAGGTGGTGCACCCTTCTTCTTCTTCACAAAACAAAACATTAAATCTTTGTTTGCTGCACTGCCGCTGTACAATTTATAATTTGATAATCTTTTTTTTTCTTATAAATGATGAGGAGGATCTACCCACGCACTTTTTTTGTGGAATGTGTACCTAGTGCCTTTGTTGACTTGACTTGATCTTTTGTGGATTGGATTGGATCCTCCTAGAGAAAAACATGCAAGTACATTTATTGCATTGTAGCCCTTGTGTACCTAATGCATAACATTCAATATGACAACAGGACAACATTGTCTGTCGTCATTGTCATGATTCCTACGCAGCAACTTAAGTAGGTATGTTGGTTGATGTTGGTAGGCTGGTAGGACCAAGCCAACATTGTTTAGAGAATGACGATGATAATATTTTTTTGATAACTCTCTCCTTTCCTCCTCAGTTAAAATATATTTAAAGAAAAATTTAACCATGTCATGATGTGTGTGTATGTCTTATACATTTTTGTAGACGTCGACATCATCGTCATGACATTTTCGCAACCCATTCTCTGTAAACCATGCTAATAGAATTAGCCAAAGTATTACAAACAGTTATGTTATATATTAATAACTATAAAGATTACTTCTGTATAAATATAGGTACAATGTACATACAAACTACACACAAAGTGCATACACAGTGTGTTTATTGTGTAAAACGTGGACATCGTCATACGCACACACTCCTTTTACTAGTAGAATAGCAGCTCTTTAGCTTTTCTGAATGTAGAGCCAGTGAGCAAGACAACCTTAAAAAATGAATAATTTGACAAGGCCACTTGGAATTGGATGCTTTTGGGATCACCATTACAAAAAAAAATAAAACAACCCAAAAAGAATATAGATAGCATATTACATTATCATTATAAAGCAGAGTGTGTGGAAAACCATGCCAAAATCATAATCAAACAATGTACCAGCCATCGTCACCAGAACCACCACGACAACAATGCACAAATGCAACTCAAAAAATTACCCAGCATTTTTGTTTAACTTGTATGTGTACAGTACAGCGCAATGACTTATATTTTTTGCCGCAGGTATTTTTATGTCAATTTTTGTAGTGCCGCTGCTTTGCTATCATTTCGGAATTAATATGGAGGCGGTGGGCAGGAACTTTTTTTTACATTGTTAATTTTTAAAGCTTTACCTTCCCTTGCCTTGTCAATATGGTAACGATTGAATGACGATCATGATACCTTATTTTGGAAATAGTTCAGTTCAGTTCACAAATTTAATTTAATGTAGAGCAAAATATTTACATAGAAGTTAATTGTTATATTAGGAAAAATGAATGGGCGGAAATTGGGTGATAAGTATACATGTATAATGGATGTATATGCCCTATTATATATTTTTTAAATGAATGATGCATTTTAATTTTTTTGGGAAATAAGCTGGGTGGGAAATTTGGCATTTATCATTATGGGATAAATATATTGCACTTGAAATTGGTAGACAGGTGTAATTATTTTGCATAATAATTTTTTTTGAAAGGGTTATCCTTGTCTGGTTACGTCCCATTCACCAAATATTTTATACTTATCTTTTACTTGTGTTCTGGTGAAATGGTTAATAAATTATTAAAGACGCAGAAGAAGAAGAAGGCAGGTGCCATTGTTTCATGCGAAAAAAATACAGTGCGGGAGGATGAAACAATTAGGTATTGTTGTCCTGCGTCTTATTGTGATAGTGGGAAAGGTCATTTCTATTTCTGATACATATTCATATTCAATGCATGCATGTTACTACTGTACATCCGGTTTCTATTGAAAGAAAAATATTTGAAGGGAGGCACCAAAAATCAATGACAGTTTATTGCCTTTGCGAACCATTTTAAAAAAAGAAGGAAAAACCACAAATTGAAAATTGGAATATATTTTATCCACAAATCTCCAATTTTAGTTTGTTGACTTTTTATCATGATCAGATCACTCTTTTTATATTCACTCAACTTGTCGAAGATTTTTTTAAAACAAATAGTACCTCACCTCGCCTTTGTTGCCGAAAGAATGTATGTATGTATAACTGACTAACAAAGGATGGTGGTTTATTTCACCAAAAATTATCCAGATTTAATTGACTACCCAGTTGTTGTACAGGCCGAAGAACAAAAAAATTATTGCACGATTCTCTTCAAATACAATTTTTTTTCATACAATTTTCATTGTTTTATTGGTCAGATGAATCTTTACAAGAAAAAGAGAGAGCAAAAAACAAGTAAGTGTACAAAAGAAGAAATACCGCACCAAACCCAAGCCATTACATAATGCATATAAAGTACACAAGAAATCTTTAGAACACAAAAAGCAACAAAGACTTGTTGTTTATGAGGCTTGATTGAACAAAATTTATTTCACTCTGATGACGACGATGTCTATGACGATTATGTTCATAATATTTTCTTGTTTGTTCGTGTAAACAAAAATTTTCTTTCTTTTTTTTCCTTCACTCTCAAAAAACCACGGCACGACCACCTCTTTCAGTTTGTAAACTAGCATAGCATATAGGACCGGGAGCGGTTTCATTTTATTTGTCCCAAAAAAATAATTTATAGGAAAGAATCCGCTTTTAGATTTAATATACATATTTTGCTACTGAAGTTCTGCTACCTAAGTGTAATCACATAGT
>JAQFXM010005803.1:0-14300 GCA_034693345.1 Entomobrya multifasciata | reverse complement strand
CAAGATCCTAGAAATATTGAAACAATTACTGGAAGAGTGCTGAACATTTCGAAGTTTTTGTAAAGTTTTACTGAAAATAGAAAAGCGCACGAGCCTAAACATAACACAATTTTAACTATCACTATTCCCATAATGAAAGGAAAGTACTTTAGCTTAAATATATTGTCAACCTTTGCTGATATTTGTCCGTGTTTGACGTAAAGTTCTAATGGGTAAGGGTACAAAAGATGGAAAAAAGACTTATGGGATTGATATGCATTTGTAACAAAAGGTGTTGCAATCATATTTTGAAAGCGATGCATATTTATATCTTTTGTTTAGACGAAGAAGAAAACGTTGTATATCTAAAGGTCTACTGTTATATTATTTGTACACTTTAGATAATCTAAACACAGTTAAACAAGGTAGTACATAAGTTTTAAAGGTAAAAATTCAATAGGTGATTCTAACGTGTTTGAAGGTCTTAAAATTTATTGGCCATTCATTTTTTCAAGGACTTCCTATAAGTAATAGTTAAATAAATTGCAAACATTGACTTGAAAACAAATTTTTAAGGTAATTTAGAAAATGGAGTATGATTATTAATAGGAATACTATTTATGCTACAAAAACACATAATTTGAAAACCTAGGCATAAAACCTCGTTTCGAAATACGTTTAAGTATTTGATAGTAAAAGTAATGTTAAATTATATGTATTTGCAAACTTACAGAATTATTTTGGTTAGTTGGGCTAGAACATTTTTGTTCTAGTATAAAATATGATTTAAATACGCCTTTTCCTGTAATTATATATACCTCCTTGAAATACTTTTCTAGAGATGCAAACCGAAACTTTACCAATACCCAATAGAATATTGTAAATAATTTTACAAAAATAAGTATATTGGTGTGCATGTTAATGTTTTCATCAAAACAAATTTTTAAAACTCTCTACTCTGCTCCCGGAGATTCAGGTGTGGGTACAGTCAGATTAGACTGAAGCATACACGACTATCCGTTTTTTGATCAGGTGACAAGTGTTAGCGTATTTCTGAATTCAATTGATGCAAAATATATTATTTTGCTTTATCATAAATGGCTGTGAAATAAGGTGATCAAAACATCTAAATATTCATTTACAAATGTGTGCAACAGTTTATCAATGGTTTATTAATTATTTCTTTGGAACTTATTCCTGAACTAATTTTAGTTTAACGAAGTATTCTTTGAAATATTTTGTTATTTTATTGGTGAAATCAGTCTTAAAAACTTTCCGCCGGAACCAGTACTTTTTAAGGATTTGGAACCAATTCCCAACTTTTTCTTCACTCTTCAAGTCAATTACAGTAGCACCTCTCACTATTCTTCTTGCTAAATACTCAAATGTAAACCATACAAAACAAATTAGATTGCCAAACATCGGAATAACAAATACAAGTAAAGTCATCTGATTGTTCCTTTCATTTAAACTACTAGGTGGATTACTTAGAGAAAACCCAACCTTCTTTACTATACCGTTAGTATATTTGAACTCACGCCTTTCGATAGCTATGATTATGCCTTCGTGAGCTCATAAATAAACGAACAACAAGCTACAAGTAAATTAAACTTTGACAAACTTTAATGGGAATCTTATCGGTACGTTGATAAGATCCCTTTCTTGCTATTTCTAGCTAAGGTGTTGCTTCTGCCCAAACGTGGCAAACAATGATACTTTTAAAATGAAATGAAATTTTTAAAAATAGCTTTCACGAAAAAGCCTTACAAAGCAAATAATTAACATATAATTCGCCTTTGACCTTTAGACATTCGATCACTAAACATAGATAACAAAAGTACTCAAATCTACATGACAAACAGACACTAAACCATTACCGTCAATACATAGGGATATGTATATCAAGGTATGATAATTATGATGAGGATCATGAAAAACGTCAAAAGTCTTCAAATAAGAAATTTGAGGCTGTTCAAAGCATTACAAAAAGTCAACTTGCTACAAAATCTAAGCAAAAGCAATGTTGAAAACGTAAACGCATTCAGATTCATTCATTCATTCTGATTTTAAGGTAGACATACTTCACAAATTCAGAGATAGTTATAATGGACATTTCTTGAACATAAAAAATATGCATGGCTTTTTGGATGGAGGTTTAAAGGGTAAAAAATCATTATTTAGGTATTGCGTTCATTGGTTTGATGATGAGAGGATTGCTGAGCATGTTGAGAAATTTTGTATGGAGGACAAGTGTAGAACAAACATGCCTACGGACAACTTAAAGTTTATAGATTATCATCGTACTCTTCCTTCTGCATTCAGACATTCCTTCTCATATAGACATTCAGAGATTTTGAATGCATTCTTGAAAAAGCTAATCAGCACAAAGGTCCAAACGGGGAAATAACAAGTAACCATCGGGCTTGTGGCTAGATTGGATAATACTATAGCAGGGTATCAAGTATATAGAAAACATCCTTCCTCACAAAATCTAGAGTTGAATGAGGATGAAGGTAGGCATTGACTCAAACAATGCTTCATTTTTCTAAATATAAGCAAGAACTGTTAAATGAAGCCTTTAATGAACAAGCTAAAACAACCATGACGTTTGAAAATGAATGGGTAGGAGTTGAAATTAATAGAAAGCTTAATGATAAAGACTATATTTGTACTGAAAAGAATTTATGCTGTTTGTGTGAAAAATCACGTAAAGGTTCTATATCGTCTGAGCATCCTTATTATATAAAGTCAGTTGAAAATTTACAATTTACAATTTACAAATTTACCCGATGCATAAATAAAGCGACATCACCATTTGCCGCTATAAAATTTCATAGGATTGGCTCATAATACTCCATGTAGATCTACAGCTAGAATTCGTAAAATCTTTTCTGTTTTTGCCCACAATTTTACATCATATGATTCGCATCTTGTAGTATATTCGGCGGAAATTGAAGATCGTGTTAGTGATATTACAATGATAGTTTCATCTAATGAAAACATAACTGCAATTACCATAAAAAATACTTCAATTCGTCGATTCTGCTTCATTCTTTGGTCGTGGTAGTTAAGATGCTACAGTAAAAAGCCTTTCCGACACTACTTATATGTACAATTTACACAATCAACTTAAACATACATCTAATAATAAGCTGCTGGAAACGTTTACATTATGTAATTTTTATCTCATAAAAATGGAAGCTATTCGTGAGTGGATTGATACAGTAGAACCAACCTTACGTACATACGATGGAGAATACTATTTCAGCATCATTTAAATATTCAGTCCATGGTTTCCATCCATCATGTTTCAAACAGTTATTATAATTACTTCGGTCTTAGGTTTCATTGAACTGTTCAGGTCTATATGCTTGAAACCTTTTGTTTCAACGGCGTATTTGATGGCCGTAACCATCATCATCCAGGTATATTATTAAAGACTATCAAGGCTTTCAAACTGTTTCTGGAAGGAAGTTTTTACGCTTCTTAAAGGCCAAATTGGCGGGAAATTTCTAGCCAAACAGAACAGCAGTATAGGTTTGCAAATGAACGTCCGCAAGAATCAGATCCCAGTTTACTCCGGTTTATGAGAAGAACAAATCTCCAAATGTGGGCTCCATTTCCATTTACTACTCAGAAACTCTACAGGAATAGATATCCACACTTCCAACCTTGTACCTTCCAACTCAGGGTCCTTTTAAGGAAAACATGGTAGTTCTTCAAGACGCCGCAGAGAATGAATACTTCAATTGTGGGTTTTGTGAAACCTCCACCTGGACACTTCGGTTTTGAGTGTTGACTTTGTTTATCATCCAAATATGTCATGTGATGGTGAGTAAAAATCGTCTTTAGTAAAACAACGTCTTGGTATTTCGTAGGCTTTAAATGTGTTATGGTATTCTCGATTCCATTTAATACTCTTGTGGTTGATGCCCATTTCGAAAGGATTGGAAGGTATTTCTGAATGAAGCTGTGGATGACCAGTCCACGTTCATGCGGTGGAAGGAAAATAGCCTAACTGAAGTCCACCAACACTGCCTTCCAGCAGAAAGAGGATTTTAGCTCAAAGGAAGGAGCAAATGATTTTGAGTGCCAACAGTTCATTCAAAATTAAAAGGACCCAAGCTTGGAATTCTTTCTTGACACATTGTTCCTTGACTAAAATTATGAGAGTGAATAAGCTTAGTGATGCACTTTGTCAACATTCGATAGCGTTTCCAAAACTAAAGAAATTGAAAAGCTTGGAGGACGACCGAACGCCATTTTGTGTTACCAAAATTACTACTAAATCGCCAGGTTACTCATGTCAATAGCCACTCGGATTGCATCAACGACGAATTGGAGCATTTAGGGGACTGAACTTCGATGTCTTGATCTTTAGACTTTCGAGCCATGCCAAAAAGCAATTTTCAGATCCGTTGAGAAGTTGGAACTTGATAATTATGCATGGATTTGAACAGTTTCTGTTTTTTAAATTTTAATCAAAAGAAGTTCAAGTACCAAGACTACTATTACTGGAAGAGTGGTAGGCTGGGTATGCCTCAAGCTCTCCAAGTGTCAATTTTTTTGCGTAATAATAAACGCCAAAACATTCAATCAGTGTATCAGGTTTTCCATGCAACCTACGCGACTTTGATGTAATGATTTGTATGTATATGTCATTTTCGTTTTTTCTTTGTGCGTTGACATGAACATAGTAATTTATTTTCACAATGTTATACATCTGCTTTATACATCACAACAACTAGAGTAATCTGTATCGTCGTATGGTAATTGCCTTTCGCAATGCAAGCATAAACAATACACAAAACTATAAACATATATGTGTCACTATGAACTTTTACAAACAAAACTGTAAACAACACACAAACTAGCATGATTATTCTCTTTTTCTGTTTTGTTTTCAACAAGATCCGAAAATCCAAATCGAATATCTATTTAGACGTTTTGTAAGGAATTACAATTTAAAATTAATAAAACCTAAATTTACAAATACAATTTTAATACGTGAGTAATTACTGTAACTAGTGTCAAGTTTTTTTTCTTTTCTTTTTCTGGTGCCGTGATGAAAATGGCCCGTACAGAGATTTACAAAAAAATGTTAAAAGTGATGACAACATTGTGCCAAAATGTTTTTGGAGGAGGAACGGTTTTTGTAAAAGAAAGATGGTGACGGTTGCATTGGAGGAAACCAAGAAAGCTTTGAATGTCTGCTTGAAAAATAAGGATATTTTGCACCGTGTTTGTAAAGCTGTATGTAATATTTACTTTTGATAACATTTAATGTGTACCTGCTAGCCTGTCTAGTGAAACTGTTTACAGAAATTTTTCTTGTTTTTTTTAGCACACTGTCACATTCAATATGCTCAAGACGAGACAAATAATGAAGACATGTTTTCAGATAATTGTTGACAGTAACATTGAAGCAAGTCGTATATATAATGAAAATGTCGAGGAAGCAAGCCGTCTAACAACCTTCTTGCAATGTAAATTTTGACAAATCTGAACAAATCGTCACAGATTTCATTTTGAGTTTGTAAGTACAATTGCCAAATTTGACAAGACTGTTAACAATGCAAAATCTGTAAATGAGCTGAAACGGACATTCCAAACTCTGACTGGTGATGATATTAAAATTCACATATTTAATGAGAAAATACTTTACGAACTTTACTATATAAAAATTTATAATAATTTCTTCATAATGTGAGTAGGCGATGGCTTTATAATTTGTTTTACATATGATCAGAGTAAATTCAAGTTGTTGGTTTAAATTTAAACTGTTATCGACCCAGGAATCGATCAGCTTGCTAACGATTGGGATCACCTGGAGCTTTCAATCCAAATCCTCAAGCTACTAAATCAGCTCATGACCGTGATTTATAGTTAATGGCCGAACGGCAATGTGATTCATGGCATTATAAATTTTTTCATGGTTTTGCAATCAATGATGCAAAATTATGAACACAAGTAGCTGATAGCCTGCAAAATGGTTGGTGTGCATACTTTTTAACAATATTGCAATATAGCCGATTTTTAAACAAAGAAACGACTTTTGAAACCCAAAGGTCATAAAAATCATTTTCAGTTCATGATGTATCTGGGATGTATCTGGTATTGGTTTAGTTAGGCCATGTGAAACAAGATGGAACTCTACCTATGATTGTTTCAAAGGCTTGTTAAGAGAAATATTAATTATTGGCTCTTCAGACTGCGAATTTATTAATTGAAAGATTTTGTACAAATTTTTTAGAATTGGATGCCGTAGAAATAGAATCTCAAACAGAAGCAGAATCCGAGACTGATCAGGATGACCGAATAGAGAACCCTATTTAATGCTTCAAAAGGAATTTAAGGGATTCAGTAATGCAAAGATTTGGAACTAATCTAGATGCTGGACAGTAGGTGGTTGGTGAGACAAAGGTAAAAATGTAACTCACGATGCAGTTAATGATTGTTACTTTATTTTGACTGTCTCAATGGACCCCGTCTCAAAACCATTCCTTTTGAAGGTAAACAGGCCGCGGCTGTTACAACAATTAGTTATGTACAGAACAATTTGAACAAGACGAGTCTTCAGTTTCGCAATGTATACCCTCCTAAGGCCGAGGAGATGCAAATCCTGAAGTCCGCTTATAATACAGAGAAGAATATTATTTTTAGCTCAGACGATATCTAGGCACTATAAGAAGAACAGCCTACATCCAATAGGATTTAAGAACAGAAAAGAAACACCAAAGTATAGAGAAAAGTCACCAGATGATTTCTTGATAGATTGCAGCTACATTCTAGCATTCACGGATAATGGCACTGATCGATCACTACCTGAAAACGATTGATAAACGATACACGATTGAAAAAGCATGTGTGTACGCATCCTCAATACCATAAGCTTTTCATATTATTTATATATCAGAACCAAATTGAAGCGGGGAGTAAAGCTGTAGATTAATAGACATTTACCCTAGACCCTTGAGTTCGAATCTTGGTGAACATAGATGTTTTGCTTTATTTTCTTCTTACTCTTTGAATGACTTAAGTAATATGTATATTTTACGAGACATATAAGTTAATTTGCCCAATAATAGCAAAAAAAATTCTGATCACACCAAAACTCTATTCTAACCGTAAAAATCAACTTAACCATTTATGTATTTTGATAGGCTGCGTTTGCGTCCGTTTTAAGCAGGCAAGATAAATTCATATGAGAGAAATTGGAAGAGACACGACAAAATTTGAAACATATTTTAATTGTGTAAGTATGCATACGGGTACTTGAACCAACTCTGGCGTGTCGCCAAACATTTAAATGTTACAGTAATCCAAATATGCAAAGCTCCATTTTGAATACGAATTAGATTAGCGCAATTATGAAACGACTCAACTCAATTATAATTTTTGCCTAATCTCTACAAACCTTAGGCCCATCGATCCTACATTCGACCCAGTGAACATTGAACCTCAATAGAAAACAGAATTAAATAAATCCTAACCTTTTATGAGTAATACGTACATAACTCAACATAACAAATCTTATATTTGAGCCAAAAATAAAATTTCAACGTCATTGCCGAAACAACATTTTGAATTTCAAAGCTATTTTGAATTTCAAAGCATTTTTGAATTTGGAGTTATAGCCACTAATATTTACGTTATGAGCATGGTCAGGGTTCTTCGGAGCTGGTGGCAATGAAAGAAAGTGACAACGTACATATAAAAGTTACTTTGAATGTTAGAGAAATTAATTTTGAAATGTTTCAATTAACTTATTCAGCTATTTTTAATTTTATCTTGTAGTACTACAGCCTTAAATCCAATAGAGTAAACTAGGCTATCCTTTAAGTTAAATTTAACTATTAGGACTAAAAGTAATAACAGAGCTTTTATATCGAGTCGAAAAAACCCAAAGTCAAGAAATACCCCCATCTAATAACCCCAAAATTCCCCGCTAACTATGCACTCAAATATGGCATTTTTATATTCCCGTCTTCTTGTCCAAGTCATTCACTCGGATCCACACCCCTCCAAGCCTCTGCTACTCTTACATAACCAAGTTTAAAGACAGTCATTTTATGAAAACTTTAAAACTGTCCTTCCATCCTCCCTTATTTGATGGTCTAAGCCGGAAAATATTTTAGATTCTCCCTGACTCACATTTTAACGTGGCAAAGGTTTTAAGGATGTACTCTTGCCCTCCAGAGACAAGAGTAATCTTTTTCATTTTTATTATTCCGTTCACTTTGGACCTTCAACTTTTAAACTCGGATTACTTCTCACAAACAACCATACATACGATTTTTTCTGCAGACATTCATTTTGTGTCCAGGTACATCTCTGAATGAAAATTCAACAACAACATACGAACACTACCCATAATATACATAAAATACTTAACAGCCACCATAATTTTGATCAAGGGTTCATCCTTAAGAATTCGAAAATTCCCAGCTGCTTTAGAGGTGTATTTGTGTATGTTTACGAAGACAAACTCTCGAAGACAAATTTAAATATAGTAAAAAGTATCCCCTTCTCAATTGAATGTTTACTAAATTTAGGAAGGAAATTGTGTTTATCCACAAAACCAGATCTAAATGAAATCAAGAAATGTAAAAAATAAACACGGGAATTTTTTTGGAGAATGTATTTTGGCAATCAAAATATAGAATAGGATGATCAAAATCAAAATATACATCTGAAAAGCTGGTTCATTAGATTAATAATATTAATGTACCAGTTTGGAACCTTCAATCTTTTTTTATGTAATGCTAATGTTTTAAGTAATATAATAGCAAATAAGGTCAATGCTTCCAGCAAAAAGCTTCACGATCTTTTTGAACAACAAATCTTCTGATTGTAGTGTAAGCCGATAGAAATGCGGGTATTTGGCTTGTGAATACAACTGACTATGATGAAGAAGTGTTTCGTCAATTGAACGACATATTTGCCAATTACTACTTCGCACTTTTATATGAAAATGTTAGAATTTCGTGATAAAGTACAAAGTTACTAGATAATTGCCAGAAAAATATAAGTAACGTAAATTCCACACAAATAATGATTGTTCTTCCAGGTTCTACATTCTTCCTAGAATTCATAAAAAATTTGAAAGCTTTCCTTAAAGGAAGACCGATTAGTACTACATACACAAAGAGGAATAAATATGTAGGAGACTACTTGACAAAATTCTGAAACCTTCTTTACAAATGTATCAGACCTTTTAATCGACACAACATTTTCTTATGACAATAGACTTACTAGCTCTATTTCCATGTCTGAATACAATTTTTTTAACCCATTGTTCAAACGAATTTTTAAACAAGGCAATACGAACATAAAGTTAAACAGAACTGAATTTAATGAGCTTAAGTCTTGATTACAACATTGTGACGTATGAAAATGAATTCTTTTTTCAACACAGAGGGTTAGAAATGGGCAATACTGCCAGTGTTACTGTGGCAAACATTACAGTATACCATGAAAGTAGGGAAATGTTTACTAACAGGACTAAAATAGTTTTTATGACAAGGTTTCTGGATGACATTTTTATGGTAGTAGAAGCTAATTGTGTTGAAAACGTTAATATGTGGTTGGATGATTTATTAAAACACAGGTACTTAAAATTCACTCATGAGTTTAGCGAAAATACTATTAATTTTTAGAGCCCCACAAGTTAATTTTTTGAAGAAAATGAGTTTTAACACCATTTGTGAATGACAATTTAGCTTCACGTTTAAATCATTAAGCCTACAAGAAATTCAGATTTTCTCTAAAACTTTAAGGGCCCAGAACGTGTTGTTATGTCAAAAAGTGAGAAATGCGTCGTACAAAGTGAAAGTGACTACTCTTGCGTGGAACAGTTTCATTATCAAACATTGTATAATATCACTGACTGCGTAATGCAACAGAAAATGATTACAAAAAATTTGTACAAGTTAAAGTTGTTGGGGATCAAGCCTATGTGTATATCCCCGAACCTAATTATAGTCAACAAAATTACGCAACCTTTTGAAAAAAAACCGTTATGGTTTTTTCAAGCTTAGTTACACTTAAAATTAACGATGAAGACATTTTTAGTTAATCAATTTAACAGTTATTCATGCTGAAAACATTGAACCGTCGGACGCTGCAGCACACGTTGTTCAAGCAGCGGACACGTTTAACTTTTCAAGTACGTATATTGATGAAACGGACAACTTTGAAAAACTTGATATTAATGATTTTATCAAGCATCCAATCATGATCAATGGTGGTCTAAGTCTCATTTTGGTGGTTTTCTTTGCCACTGTTGCTTTTGTTTAGATGAAAGACGCTTTTTGGAAAGTGTAAGGATACATATATTTAATATTTAAAAATATATAAATATTGTTAAAAATTACTGTTGTTATTGAAAAATAATTTGTATATTTGCTACAAGTTATTTATTTGATACAAGTTGCTATAAAGGCAGACAAAATAAACATATACATATAAATATGTTAATCAAATAAAATTATATGAAAATGCTTTAGACATAAAATGTATTATAAAATTGAAACAAAAATTCTATCACTTGATACATAATATAGTTTTACCGATTGCAACTAACAAACAAACGAAAACAGTTAAACTTAAACTTGTTAAATGTGTGAAGTTTCAAAAAACCTCTTTCACTTTTAATGCATGAAGTATACTACGTAGGGTGCATGAATAAACGACTCGAGAAGCTTAATCTTTTATCTTTCATGCCCCTACAAACAATGTCTTACCTAAACTAAACCTAACCTTGACCGTTTATTTAATTTTACAATCTTTTTGTCTCACAAGTAATTCTTAGGCCGCTCCCGCATTCATTCAATGGCTTTCTAAGGAGGCTTATTAGCTTCAGTAAAATTTAATGACTTTTCGATTTAAAATTCAAATAATTTGAATTAACTCCTAAAGTCAAAATCAAGGAGTAGTAGCTATGCGATTTCTTTTGCACGTGAGTTTCTTTGCGAATTTCCTTTCTTAAGCAATTACGAAATAAGAAGCGTTTAATTTAATAAGTATTCAAATAAGAGTCAGTATTCGACTATAAGTAACCAATTAAATATGGACTCTGTCTACTAATACCCAATTAAATTCGAAATTTGAAACATGGAATTCAAAAGTTTCTAACTTAAATAGCGATTAAAATATTATTGCAAAGAAACTGAAGTATACGTACTGGTTTATGAATAAGTGGAGACACAAGTAGATGATAATTCTAGCATTTTAGTGGACCCCGCTTAATATTATTTTTAGAATGTAAAAAAGGTGATGTAAATTATTTGGTAGAAATTGGCATCCTATGGATTAATGCACCGCATATGTACATCATTTCGTGTTCATATTATCTACTGGTAGAAAGCATACAAATCCAAGCGAATGTAGTAAATTATCATTAATCTGTAAATGGAAGAATCTTAATAACATTACTCAAGAACGCGTCTTGAATGATATCATTGGCTTCAATATCCCTTCACCAAAAATATATTATAGTCTGCTTTGCCGCGTGTCATGTCATCCAGATTGATCAAAAGAAAAATTAATATTTTTCGTTTCGTTGTCTGTTCCTTTCTTGTCGTATAGAACTCGATCCCTTATCTCTTAATTTTGATTGCTGAAGAAATGATTGCTTCAGTGATGATTGTATATTTATTTGAATAAAAAACGTCTTCTTAATACTGAAAATCTGGAGACAGGGGCTTTGATAGGTATATATAAGAATTGTATCTGTGAATCAGGTCATTCTAACTTCCGCCGTTCTTGGTCAAAATGAACAATTTGTCTTGTAGAACTTGCAGGGGACATGGCGAGTCCGAAAAAGTGCATTCACCGGTTCCATAAAGACTGTACGGACAAGTGGGTTAAGTGGAGACACAAAACTTTTGGACCGAGAAAACCTATCCTTTGTCCTGTAAAACTGGTGACTGTCGTGTATTACACACTGTCGAGCAGTAACCTATTCAACACCAGTGTATTCCGGATACACCTCGGAAACTGACCTGTGAAATGTGTGGAAGGATGCTGAATAATTCAGCAGCAAAGACGCAGCATGTCCTCGCCCATAATGGCCGGGTTAAATGTGAATTTTGCCAACTGACATTTGCATTTCGAGGGGGATACATTCGTTACCGTGACCAGTTCTATTCCTAAAATCACACCTAGCGACCGGACTGTCCATTTATCATGACCAACCAAAATTACACAAACGGCCCTTTTAAGGGCCACGTCCTTTTCCAAAGAGCAAAAAATATGTACACTTGATTTAGCTTTTAATGTGGTTTAGCTTTACGGGGTTAAGCTTGTGATTCTAGGTACTATAAGTAATTTAAAAACTATGATTAACACAGGAGTTAGCTTTTTATTTTAACACAGTGACTACCGGGATTTCATCATTCATTTTTGGCTTAAAACTTGTTAGGATCGAATTGAACTACATCGACACTTTAGCTAAATCAAAATTTCTTGTGTTAATTTGCGGTTTAGCTAAATCCTAATTTCTTGTGTTTATTTGTGGTTTAGCTAAATCCCAATTTCTTGAGTTAATTTGTGGTTTAGCTAAATCCCAATTTCCTGAGTTAATTTAGGGTTTAAGAAAACCCGGAATTCTCGTTTTTTCTGTCCCACGAGCATTAGTATTTATATATTAGTATTATGAATAATTTCCCAAAATTGAATTTTCATAAACATTTTCCATAACTAAAATGAGAATACAAAAATATGTATAGCTGTGCGATATGAAGTATTGATCAACTTATTTATGAAGGTCATAAGCTAAAGCCTTTGTTCATCTTAACCTTTTTCCACCAAAAATTGGCGTAGAGAATTAATTACTTGTTAACTATATTTATGAATAATAATATTAGTGATTTTTATCTGTACAAGATGGGATTTTATCATGGAATTGTCATTCATTTCATGAGCGGATTAAAATGTATTGAATTAGATTTGTGTTGAATGCATTTAATTGTAATTATGGAGAATATTATGTGCTCATAATCAATAAAGTGTGGAGAAGACTAATTGTGTGAAAGTGAGATTAATTTGTTTGTGTACAAATAGACAGTGTGGTATGGGTAGAATGTACAACCTGTTGCCAAAAACGAACAGCCCTAAAACTGTATCTTAACAAAAAATTTAGTATGGGTGCCCTTCGTTAAAGTTATTGTCCTCAGCAAGAGCTTTCGATTAGTATGCAGTTTGTAATTTAAAAATGAGATTTAAATTCCATTAAAGAATTAGTCCGACTATGTTACGAAAAAATGTGTAACCTCATCTTATAGCAATAAATATGATTACATTCTACTTTTTGTTTCACATAATGTCAATTATTTAATCAGACTACAGATTCCTATCAGGTTTTATGCCCAAAGCTCGCGAAAAGGGAAAAATTCTAAATTTGAAAAAATATTTTTGCTATTTCTTCCCTACTCAAACACTGCGCATTTTCACATGTTTCAAGATTTTCTCAAAATCTTTGCTGCATTTACTAGCTCTTATCATAACGCAAAAATGGTATTCAGGGATTTTGATTTTTCGGTTCTGTATTTGAAAAAGTGACATTTTGTAGAAAACTAAACTTTTTGGAAATCGGGTACTAATTTGTATGGCCTTCTGCTGTGTCAGTAATTGAGACTGATACATCTTATGCAATACAGAACAATAGTGAAAACCCCATTTTACTAGATTGTATACTTTTTGAAAAAATTACGTTTTTGTTCCTCAAAAACACTGAAATTTAGGTTTTTCTCCTGTTATTTGATTTTGATTTGATTTGATTTGATTCTTTATTACAAGCTTGTCTTTGGGATAATGCCCATGACTAAGCTGATCTCTTTTACGTTTACAATTTTTACATAGTCGTTAATTTTTATACATTTCCAATTCATTACATTTTATTTGATTTAGTTACATTAGTCTTGACCTAATTTAATTAATTCCATGTTTAAAAAAATTTTTACATTCGATTTAGTTTTGCCAATACTTTTAAAACAAATTTGGACTGGACCCAGACAGAATACAAATAAATGCTAAGCTAGTGAAAAAGCCTTGATAATTTAAACATAATAAATTTTCAATCACACAAGTTTTTTTTTAAAGCCGCTGCTTTGCATTTAGTTTATTCGGCATCTCTTGTCCTCCCGTGTGTTGCTTATTATTTCTAGCATGTATTCTTCCACCTGTACTCGAATGCACATACATTTCTCTTCGTCTTTCAATTGTAATTCTCGTTTACAGGTACTCATCGCTTGGGTAATTTCATCTACTATACTAACAAAGACATCATATTTTATATCTAAATTTTTAACAGCTTTTGG
>JAQFXM010005802.1:0-14302 GCA_034693345.1 Entomobrya multifasciata | reverse complement strand
GGACAGCAGGGTCAAACAGGTCACATGTTGACTTATGGACAAAATATTTTTATTGCATATTTTGATAGATTCTTCAAAGTAGATCAACTTTTGTCAAAGAACTACAGTACTAACTTTTCTATTTCGTCAGAAAAATTGGTTAAACCTTATGACTCGCCACACATTGCTCCAAAAACGTGGGGCGAAAAAATACATTCATCTACGTACTCATTTTCATGACTTGTCATGACTTGTTAATTTAACAATCCAAACTAAAAAAAGTATTTATAGCCATTTAAGTGGAAAGTAAATGTATATAGGTATGCATGTGACATCGAGAAGAAATTTAAATGCGTCCTTCAACCAGAAAAACTTTACGCATCGATAGTTCGGACCGGTAATGATGCGAAGATGACATTCTCTCAATATTTGTGTGAACGGTAATCATTTTTTGTCAATTTTGTACTTACATTTGCAGAAAATAACAACGATTGCTACATAATATATAAACATAGTGCATTGAGAAAAGGACTATCTTTTAACTGATTCTGTCAGGCTGTCAGTTGTCTGGGTTTCTACAATGCTTGTGATATTGATTAATATCTCAGGTAACTGTTTGTAAGAGTAACACAAAAATTTCCTTCTTTTGTGTACTTTTAACTGCTCTGAGATAGATTATTTCGTCAAAATATCTTGAATGCACGCATCTTTATTAACCAAGTAATCGTATTTGCTTATCTATCCCTATAATCAACTAGCTGGAAAATCTTTTGGCTGGCTAGTTATCTAAATTAAATTGGTTGAACTATCTAAAATTAGGATTTCAATTTTACACATCTTTGCATTTGCAGGAAAATGATTTTTTGGCATTTACCACAATTTTGAGTAGATTTTTAAAATGACATGTCTATTTTAAGTATATTAACAAATACGTTAATTTTCTACGTATCTATAGTCATCATCATACTATATTTCAAGTTTCTCTGCATCTGTAAAAAACGCATCTCATTTGTACAGTTATGGAAACCTGTATTTTCTTCCTTCTTTGTGGCTTAGGTTATCCTAAGCAACAAAGTATTTAATTGGATGGTTTTATTCTAAACATGCTAGAGAGAAATACTGCCAGTGGGCTGTGTTCATGGAATTCAACAGACATAAAAGCTACTAATTTTGCATTTGCAATTATCAAGTATGACGAAATATTAGCATGTAACCCAATCTGTAGACAAGAGGAATGACTGGTAAACATTTGTAACGATGTTCGCATGAATGGGACATTGGAAGGTAAATTTATTTTTATGCCTAAAATTGTGCCATGAAGTTACGTAGTCGGCAAATGTGATGGGTTTCAATTCGTAGCCCCTACAAGTATACTGGGTTGCCCCAATCAATAGTGACAGAAGTAGCAAGCATTGTGGTGATCGTGGTTTTCCCTTATACCATCAAAGTTGGTATTTTGAGTGACGCATTGATTAAAAGATGGAAATGAGAGACATGACATAAGGCTCAAATTTTCTTCACAAAAAGAAATTTTATAGAAATGAAGGGAAGAATTGTGCAACGAAGGTTTTGATAGGTTAGGAGGATGAGAAGTCAAGTATGGATTATGTCGAATCTTTGATTTAGGGACCAATGTTTGTGGTGTGGTACTTCTCTACATTTGCTTGTATTTGTACTAATGCTGTACTGGATACCTTGTTTGAATTATCGTCTGTCGACTGATCAGTTTTCAAAATACTATGGCAAGGCACATTTCCGAATGTCAAATATCAACTTGGTCCAAATACTTATCATACTACATACTGCTACTATTGGAATCTTATTCCAATTTTTCATGGCCACGTGTCTTTTATCAGTGAAACGACCTTTGACATTGAAAGTAGAACATACCTGTGGAATAAATTGAAACGTAGAAATTACATACAGATATAAGTATATAGGGACAAATAAATAGCATTCTTAGACTTTCTCCTTTTCTTTCACTCGTGTACGTGTGTATTTTGTAGACAATACGGCGACAGTATGAGCATATAAGGGTAACCAAGAGACTCATTGATATTGGAACAGTCGACCTTTTATGGAAATAATACCTTGTGAATAATACATTTGGTCAGAGTAGAAGGAACATGTTCAGAGACAAAAAAGTTTTTGAATGCACAATTGATTTTTTTCTTCCAAAAGAGTACGGAATAGAGGTTTAGGTTTTTCTTTTCCAAAATCATCTTCTCGTTGCCAGTTGCTAGTCAGCTCTCCAAAAACTTAGCAGCAGGTGAACGAAATAATTTGCATGTAAAAAGGGGATGAAATCAAGAAGATTACTTTCTCTAGTCGGATTTCTCTTTTGTCTCCAAGTATAACAGTTTTTGTAAAAAGGCAAAAGCTCAGTATTTAGGTACCTGCTTTCTTCATAGTAGGGGAACTATTGGCAAATTTCCGAGTACACCTATTTCATACATGGAAAACATGGTAAAATACAAAATACACATAATATACTTAAAATTAGCCAATCCTACCCATGTACACATAAAAGAATAAAGCAAATAAAAGAATATTAAGTAGATGTTTGTCTACATGTTATTTTTACTCCAAGCTACATAGTTTAATTTTTTTAAGCAATTCATATGTTATGCTGTTTGTTGGTGGAAATTTACAAAAGAAAACAGAAACAGACTACTTTTCATTATTTGTAGAGCATAACCAACGTGCCCAAAATAAAGGCCTTGTGGGAACAATACGATTCAATAAATACCTGTCCAGTGGACTTGCAGAGTCTCTAAGGACCCATTCCTCCTATCTTCTCATCTACCTCATTTCTTTGTCTCCTTTGTAGAAAAAAACTTTCACTTTATTGAAAATTATTCTAGAACCCATTATGTATATCCTACCAACGACACAATTTGGGTTAAAAAAAGACAAAGAGCAAACAAATTGGACACCAACAGTAACGGAACGCCAGCATCCCCATACCCAGATTTACTGTTTGACTGTATTTTTCTTTGTTCCGGACATACAAAACACATTGAAACCATGCCAAAATTTGTTTTATGATTACCTCTGCTTGTGGGGTATAAAGAAGAGCATACCAGGGCCAGGGCAGGGTGGCTTAAAATGATGAAGAAAATGTTTATTGTTTAAGTCATTGTCGCAAATATTGGTCCCCAAACAGTCTTATCTTTCCAAAAGAGGATGGTTGTAACGATGAGGTATACTATATTGCTTTATGGTATGAGTTTTTGTAGTCTCACACGATTTATATAATTTTGAATGAGAAAAGTTAGCAAATGAGAATAGGAGTCAAAATTGCGTTTTTTAGTTTATCCTTGCAATAAAGCGGGGTTATTGTTTGCAGCTGTATAATATTGACACGTAAAGCATTTTAAGCAATATGTCCCCGCTGAGAAATAGCTAATCCGTCAAATCATTATTTCACTGATGCGTAATATAGTGAAAGTTTTTTTAAGTGCTTTCTTTACTTTACCTGGAAAAGTCACATTACTTTTCTGAGAATAGCCAAAAAAGATACATTAATTTAGGTGTAGAATCAGATATACGGGCCACACTCAAATTATTTTATGATTACAACAATAAACCAGCCCACAATATTATTTTTATTATGATCTATTGTAAAATTTTATTGTTTTTCTCTACCTAATCTTGACTTAATGAAAAGTTGGCTTGATTGCTTTTGTTCCGTTTATCGCTTGGTATGTCCGGTTAAAGCATTGCTTGGTAGTAATAAGAACTGTGATTTTATGCTTGATTTAGATCATATTTATGTGTTAAGGTATACTACCAAAATATGGATTGAGTTGGCAATATAAATAGCATATTTACTTTACATATTAATATACATAATGATTTTATGGGAACATGAAACAAACTACCATTTTATGTTTAATCTTGTTGATATTGATGTTTCTGTGTTACGGTTGAGTTGTTATGAATAAATGTAATGCAAAAACGTTTCATTTCATGTGCAAACTTGGGGATTACATCCAGTTTAATTTCCGATGAAATCCTTTAACGTTAAGTACATCCCCGGTACATCTAGAAAACTGTTTAATTTTCTGCCATATTGACAAAAACTGAAATAAAACTTTCCTTTTAAAATTTGACGGTACTTTCAGTTGTCATAAGAGAGACTTGAATAGTAATAAATGAAATGAACAGATCTAGTCTCCATGTTTTTATGAACCTCGCTTCTTGTACCTGTCATCATCATTGAAGTAAAAAGAAAATTTCCTTCGATATGGTGTGAAATATGAAAAAAAAAACTTTTTTTGTCGAAAACCCTTGCATAAAACCTACCTTGAAGAGACATGGAAAATAAATCCATACAAAATCCTACATTCAAACAGTTGTTAAATATTTTTCCTCAAAAATCTGCGAAACATTTCAACATCTCTTCCCTGCAGCACTAAAGAGCATTAAAAGTTTAAATTACAACTCAAATATGTGAGTGAAACGTTGAGACAATGACACAAAAAAATGGTTGACATTTAATAATATTCAGACTTAAAATATTCAACATTTTTTCCATCCAGTATACATAGATGTATCTCAAGTTCTAATATCCTTTTTTTGTAAAATATGATTACATATCCAAGAAGTTCTATAAAAATTCATATGCCGAAGGGCTGTCTTTCGAGTAAATGAAAAGTAACTTGACACTGCATAAATTAAGAACGAAACCTCTGGAAGTGGAAAGCCGCAATGAAAGGTTCCGATGAAACTTTCAAATCATCCTCTTCATTTTTATGAAATTTAAGTAAGTTTAAAATATTTTCTTCGCCAATCAAAAAGGTTGAGTATGGTAAGAAATATGAAACTACTCCAACCAAGTTTAAAACTAAATGTCAAATGACAGCATCGTAGAAACAAATCTTCCTTTTTAAACGGTTCATAAACCTGAAATGCTTGAAGTACACACTTTCGTCACGAATTTAATTTATTTTGCTTAAACATTCATTCATTTTACATAATGTAACATTAATACATAACTAACACCTTTCAAGTTCCAATATATTTGAGAAAATGAAATAGCAATTGAAAGAATTATTATCAGTTACACAAGATTACAATAGATCACTGGATTTCATGGAATGTAAAAATTATTCACGCAGTATAATTTGTAGAACAACATCAATTTTATATGCGTACATTTTTTGGAAGAATGTATGTTACCTCTTAAAAACATCTATACAAACAGAGTATTGGAGTATTATTCAATTCTTGTTTGATTTCAAGTTCATTTTGGACTACTTGCAAATTAATATTAGTAAAAGTATTGTAATCTATCTTCTAATATTTCATCACTTTTTTTCTCTTTCACGACGAAATTCAATGGTTTACTTTCACCGACCACAAATTGCAGTATTCAGAGATGTACATAATTTATATGCACATTGTATATCATTATTTAGAATTGATACATAGAATTATCATCGTTGTTATTGAACCTGTAATGATGAACCCTCTCTAATAGCAGTTCAACAAGATACTTTACAGTAATATAATATAGTAATTCAATCAGAACGTTTAAAGGATGGAAGTATATTTTTATAGCATGCAGTTTTCATATTTCATGGCTTATGTACAATAAATTGATAGTTTGTAGTTAATACAGTTTTTCTTTCATCTTACAAGTGATCTTAAGCTAGACAACTTAATTTGGTACAGTTTTCAATTTATCTGAAGGTTAAAACTCTCTTTTTCAGTTACAAACTTTAATCGATAATTGACTACTGGAACACATAATTCAAGTTCATAACGAAGACAAAAATGAATTGATATTCCTTATAAAAATTAGATTTGAATAGCAACCAAATTATTTTCACATTCGCATTCTACTCATTTACAGATTCATAACTTCTCTCGCATCTTTTCATACATATTTCTTTATTACTTTACTATAAATTATTACTACGCAAACATTTACGAGAATGCTCTATGTTTTAATTATATTTAATTATTTGGATCGATTTTAGTTGAAATAAAAAGTTTAGTTTCTGAACTACAATCATATAGTATACATATAATACTTTTTCAATAATCATTATATTTTATAATACTAATTAAAAGATTTTTTGTTTCAATGTGCCCAACTTTATTTGAGTAGCTTCGCGATAAAATGTAATATTTACTTTCGCTTGTTCTCTTGTATTATTTGTCATAATACATTGAATTGAAATTTTTTGAGACCAGCACAATAGTTTCATCCGTTAATTATTTGTAATAGTTTTTAATAACTCTATCTATTTTTAATTACATAATATACATATAATTAAGACAAAACTGTTTGCATCCCTTAAAGTTGTTTAATTTCAGGTGAGTCTGTATTGGAACTTAACTTCCAACCATTTTTAAAACAACTTATCCTTTTCGGGTTTTCATTTTTATAAATTTAATAAAGCCCAACTAAGACATTTGACAGTCGCCTGGTCCTGTGCTAGCATCTCTAACCTGCTGTTTAACCTTTTTACTGCATCTCCTTATTAAACTTCGGCTTCTTGGTTTATTTCGATTTCCCGGAGAAAGTGCGCTATCTTCTGTAAGAAACTGTTGGTATGATGATGGCCCACCTGGACTAGTTGGAGTTTTAGGAGGTGTGCCGTGAAAATTGTAAAATCCTCCACCAGATGACGATCCAGCAGCTCCAGATGCATGAGAAGGACTTCCGCTTCCACTACCGCTACTACCCTGCATTGAAATGCTGCCACGACTACTGGGGCATGGCGACTTGGATCCGGCGTGAGCACTTGACCGACGTTTCAAACTGGCCGAGTCATCACCGTCAAGGGTTATCTTGGACAGGGCAAGAAAGCTCCGGAAAACATCACGAATGTTCACATCATCCTTGGCTGAGCATTCCGCGGCTTTCACTCTAAAACATACGAAATGCAAAATCAGAGAATTTTTTTTGTTTCCAAATTATATTTGTGAAACGCTTAATGTTGGACTTACTTGAGCGTTGGCCAGCTACACTCCAACCAGTCAGCTACCTCATCATTATGGATCTCTCTTGTCTCCAATGGCAAATCAGTTTTGTTCCCAGTCAAGACAATTGGTGTATCCTGAAAGTCCGCCCGCTGCTCTTGTATCTCATCAAAGAACACCTTGGCAAGCTCAAAACTCTCCCGGTTATTAACCGAATAGACAATAAGGAAGGCATGTGCAGTGGCGATTGATAGGCGTCTCATAGCCGGAAATTGAAGATCTCCCGCAGTGTCCAAAATATCTACCTTTAAAGTTAACTGACCAAAGTCATACTCTTGGCTGTAAAGATCCTCCACAGTGGGCTTGTATTTGTCAGAGAAAGTATTAAACAAGAAGCGTTTCACTATTGAAGATTTGCCAACATTGGGACCGCCCAGGGTTACCAAGCGAACGCGCTCGTAGTCACCCATGATGATAAACTGAACGTTTGCCAAGTTCCGTTTTCACTTCCACCAACCTTTGTCAATTCACATGGTATTTACCTGCAACCAAAAAACCAATAAAACATTTGGAATAATCAAATCATGGGTTTTTCAGGAAATCAAACATAATAAAAACCGACTTTGCAATTTATACATAATATAAGCGTATATATATATGAAGTGCTCTCTCCTGTTTTGCTTAAATTGATCCTGGTGCGAGAACACGGAAAATGCGAACCAACATTATATGTACGACAAAAACAATAAAACCATTCAAGTTTGCTCAGGAAATCAAAAAGGATTTATTTTTCCGTTCAGTCGAAAGGGAAGAGTAATGGGATTTTACTTGATTTCGAAACTATTTGACAAGTGGAATATAAGAATAATATTATTACAGTGTTTTCATCCTATATGCTTCAATGTTGTTAGGATTTCAAGTATTTTTCAGCAATTTACGTTTCGTAGAAGGTGAATTCGTTCGTCTACTTCCCTTCAAATTCCACCCAAATATCCGTGATGTCAAAAGTTCCAATAAAGGAATCTATGTATTTGTTATTGCGAAACTGAGAGAAAGCTTGGTTCATATTTCAGGAAAAATTAGATCTCCGCTTTATTGCAATTTCATCGCAATAATTTGCAACAAACCACTTGTTCAGCAAAACAACCTGATACTCTCGTCTGCAGTCATAGGACGATTGCACTAATAAAAGTACTGAACACGAAAAGCGTTTTCGGTTTTCGGTTGCTGCACTGCAACAGGGCGAAAACCACAACCAGTACAACAACCACTAACGATTGCGATTTGATTTCCCCTGGGCTTACTCGTCTTTCACTTTTCCACCGCCCTTCACGATTTTTATTTATTTTTCTTGCTGATCCTGTCAACTTATTCACTTTTCCTTTTTCAAAGGTGTAAGTCAATCGATACGTTCAGAATGGTAGTAAAATGGCTAACTTGATTCAGTTTTTATGAGGGTGAGAACGAGTGAAAAGAGTAAAAGGATTTTTGCAGTGATTCTGATGGGGTGAAATGAGAAGTTAGTAAGACAACATAAACACACCAGTTGCTATTCAAAACAGTAGGACAATCGTGATAAAGGGTTTACGTTTTTTCCTCAAAACAGTATAGTCTTGGAAATACTTTAAAGATTAACATGTATGTGCATTGGAGTATCTAAATGTAACACGGTTATGGTTATGATAGTCGGTAATGGTCCAGGTAAACTGTTAAGTCAAATATCAGTACAATAGTTTATAAAATCGCCATCCAGTGATTGTTTTACACTAGAGACATTAGGATAATGAAAATTCCTTGTTCAATGGCTACTATTAAAGGAGACGCCTAAGTATTAATATATTACATAGGTATCCCATACTTAAACAACTACATGTATCCGTATCCACTGAGTGTATATTTATGGTTACATCAATTTGTCCAATCGAAAAAGGAAATTTTTACGATTCCTTCAAGAAATTTAAAAAAGAAAGGCACGATGATGTTACAGAAAGTTAAGACATCCAGTTTTGCCTACTCACTCGGCCCTATGAAATTCAGCTAAAGGTAAAAATGAACTCATTTGAGAAAAACGGTTAGAAATTTAAAATGGAAATCAATGCAAAGCTGTAAATGGAAAAGTGGAAACATAAGAAATCACTTTACCCGGCTGGAATAGTTGTTCGAATCATTTTTGGGACTGTCTGAAAGCGTTCATGCGAGTTATCTTTTATAGAATAATTGCAATGTAGCCATTTCTCAGATATTTTTCCGCATTTAAAAAAATGTAAAAGCCCGAACGTGTTTCAGTTGAAACGATCGCTTTTGTACGAATTTGCTCTACCTGAAAAAGCACTAGTTTTTATAATTTGGAAAACATTAAAGTGTTCTACTAATGAATTGCACAATAATATTGTTTAAGCTTCAATGCAATCTTTATTATTCAAAGGAGTCTTTTGTGTGATAACAAAACGTGAAAATAATTTTAAATATGAGTGCAGAACATAGTGCACCACGCCATTAGTAAAAGCGAACCATTTTCTGTTCTTTGATGTTCTATTTTCGTCTATACTTTACCAATGAACACACTTCTTTCAATAAAAGTTGCACTAATTCTGTCGAAAAGTAACATCAAACGTTGCTTGTTCTAACGTGCTGTCATTTCAAAAGATCGTTTTGCATTTCGTAGAAATGTTTATATCGAACTTTTGATTTTGAGACATTTACTACGCCCCATTACCAAGCTTCAAGATACTGCCATGCTGTTATGAACAAATGTTAGATTTTTAATAATTTTTAATTAATTTTCAAAATACTAGCCTAAACGCCAAACGAAGAAAAAAAGAGCAAAGCTGTCGGGGAACAAGATTCGAAGTCGATTTTGTAATTACAATGTTTGTAATTATAGTGTTTGTAATTGAAAAGTTATTTCCACTATAAGCATAATATGTAATATGTACTACCTATACCACTTCTCTAATTTAAAATCAGAAACAAAGTTGTTAACATACATAACCACGAATCTTTCGCATTAGCACAAGTGAGTATTTTAGTAAGCTTTAAATCAAACTGTGAAATATTGCATTTAACTAACGTTACATTCTTTAATTATTATTTTTCAACACTTTATATAATGCTGTCAAAGTAAATGTAAACGTTTTCCATTTTTTATGCAGACTACTGTCAAAATACCCCAACAACTGGATCTGACACTTTAGTACAAATTACGTCCATGATACACCACCTCAAGAAGTATATGTACCTAAACCTACTTTCGGGTGAGAGTAAATTCGGTAAAAAGGACATGACAGAAGATGACATGCAATTAAAATGTAAACGTTAAAATGCTGATGCGTTGCGAGTTTTAATTTTTTAGTACTCACGTGCTCAATAATTAACTTGTTGATGAGATTTTTTACATGACTGGTTCTTGAACTATGTGTGAAAATTCCTTCGTTTAGCACTATATTAGATCGACTTGTGAACATACTAAATCTTTACAGAGAAACAGGCATACAATTACATTTACGCATGAAAATACGATTTTCAATGGATTAATTGAAATAATACAACTTTAATTTCATAATATCATACTTTCCTAGATAGTAAATTAGTACATAGGTACTGTAACTGTGAAAGTGATATTTTTCCTAGAAAATGATAATAATGTGGATTTATTATAAACAGGATTATCAGATAAATCTCTGCATCATGCACGCATAAATCGAATTAGGTGCAAACGCAAACATCCAATTCTTGTTATATTTTTGGTAACCAATCTCATCACAAGATAGAATACACACTTGCCTTGCACGTTAATCAAAAAGAAAGTAATCCGGTAACCCCATGAATGAATTACAAGGGAAAGGCAATGGTTTTTAGTTTTCAAAACAACCAAACATATATACACACCAATTTCACCACTAGGGAAACAAATGGACAAACTTTTCCTCCCTGTTTTGGTGTAGTTGTCATTTGACAACTTTCTCATCCAATTTAGAAAACAAGTTAAAGGGAAACTTTTTCTGCCATGTTCGCTCATTATATTCTCCTATTTCAATTCCTCCAAACTAACTTTCCCTTCTTCTTTTTTCATGTAGGAGAAAACTTTCACATTATTTACACGACAGGCTACAAACAAGCTTCTTTCCATACACCAGAGCCAGACATACATAAGTTACGGCGTACAGTCTACCTTGTCACATTCTATTCCACAAATTTCTTGTTGATATTTATTGACATGGCGAGGCTCTGGATGCGTCATTATTGACTCCATCAACCTTGCAAGTTTTCCACTGTCAATAATAATATTATGTAAATATATGTGCATGCTCGGCTTTACAAACCTTTTTGCAACTTTCTCCTCCAAGACATTTTCAAAATCATTCTTATCACATAATAAATAAAGTAGCAACAAAACTATTATTTCGCTTTTAACTTGATAATAAGCAACATTATATTTTCTCGGAAGAGAAAAACCCACTTTGTACCATACTGTGAGATGTACAGTCTGAAAAAGCAACCTGATTTTCTGGAAATGACATATATCTGTTTGTTATCATTTCGCATGTATGTAAAGCATTTACAACATTACAACTGAAATTTAATATTTGTTTAGGAAATGTTCAAAGAAGATGAATATTTTTACTTATTACATATATCCTACTTAAGTATACTAGATACTGTTATGTTAGTTGTTCGTAATGCAATGTAATATAATCCCAATTTCTACAATTCCTTTCTGTAGAATTAAAGGGGTTTGAAAAGTACTCAGACAGTTTACAGAGATGTTGGCGATATTAAAAGGAAACTAATCCGTTGAGCCAATAAACATAAATGTTGCTAAATGTTACATCTTTTACATAACAAACAATCATGATTCAACAAACGCCTACCAACTGCAACGAAATTGAATATATGATTATGATACAACTTTTACATTATACAGAGGATATTCAACAATCCTTCTCGGATAGTCATTAGTTTTGTCATATTAAAAGGAATCTACTTTCCTCACTAAAATGCACTGTCACAGTTCATTGGCATCTAAGTTTGCTTTTCAGTGACTTGTTTCACCTTTTCACAAAACAAACTTGTGACTTGTAGTGTATCATCAAGAAGTGTAGTTTCACTAACCTGCACGCGTGGGCGCGGATGTCTGTCTGAACAAAAGTTGGAGAAGAATATGGGAAGTAAGCGTAATTTAATTTGGCATGTAACATGACTGTGGCACAGGTGTAATATTAGTTTATACCATGCTTTCATTCGTTTACAAGGAAAATTATATTTACAACATGATATCGTTTGCGTGCCACCATGAATTTCCACTGTTATCTTAACAGTTTTTCCAGGTGCACGATTAAAATTGAATTACTGAGTGTAAACAATTGTAATAGAATGTGCTATATGCATGTACTAAATGTATTCGTATGCTTTTGAAGTAAAAATGGCTAAATACGTTTAGTACACTGTTGCCAAATTCAACCACAACATTTCTTCAGGAAAATTGTCTTTCAACTAGCATTGTTTCTTATTTATTTCCATGTTCATTTTCTATGACATCGGCAATGACATTAATCTGAATTTTGGATACGTTTTAGAAGTACTCCAATATATTCCAAGTACACTTTTCCATAACTAATTCGGGTATAATATTCTTTGATGATAACATCGTACACGAGGTAACATGGCATCGCATAATGTACTTCAAGGATGAATTGACTTTGATGTTTGATGTGAAGATGTTTTTAAATAATTCAGTCTATATTTTATACATTCAATGCTTAACTGCTCAGACAAAATAAACTCCCTACTTAAATCAACAACAGTGAGTTATCATTAAATTAAAACAAATTGTCATTTATATTTAAGTATTCTTTAAGAGATTCTTCGTGACTCGACATTTTTAATTTACAAGTAATAAAACAAGTAGTGAACATGCTAATAATTTGTGCAAATTTAGCAGATAATATTTTATACACGCCCTTGCCCTGAAATTTTTTCATCTTTAGTTAAAAATCCTTGTAAAACTTTCTTCATCATGTCATTCTCTCCAGTTTTCCTGGGAAACGATTCAAAGACAAAAAAATCAAAAGAACTAACAACTGAACTGTGTACCTTCTCTTTGAAAAATCACAAGTTTATGTAGCATCAACATATCTTCTTGTAAAAATAGCTAACACTAATAACTTTCCCTTTAGAATTTTTCAGAGATTCTTTTAAAATGCTCCCAACACAAAATCTTCTAAAAAAAGAAATCAATGCATGAACAGAAAAGAAATACTTTGCCTGCATGCATGGCTTTTCCTGCTTAATGTACTGCACATGGACAGCACACCAACTCATGCAGAAGATGAAAAAGACGCTTTTAAGGGGAAATTTCATTAGTCTAAAAAGGTCACCTATCTACATAACATTTTCCATATCTTCTTTCTAGTTGGTGTAGTTTTTAAATTTACTTTACGCTCACCATTATAGCTACGAGCTACCCAAGTACTCATATTATGCTTGTATATGATTTTTTACAGGGGCAAGTGGCAGCATTACCCTTTTCTCGAACAACTGACGATGGGGCTCCTTGTTTGGCCAATTTTTAAATACAAACGTAAATACAATGTACATATATTATGCACTTATGTATGTATGTGACCTTTTAACCAAAACAGGGCGAGGGTGAGCTTTTCTTAACCTCCTACGTTTTACATTAAAATCACACGTGTGAGAATCACTTAAAAGGATTTTTTATTTGTAAAACAGAAAAAGAGCCATTTCACCATTATGTCACGATCACGCATGATTTGGCATTTGAAAAATATTGCTGTTTTAAATATCATTGCCTTCATTTTATAAGCCAGATTTTCGCGTGGGTTGGGAAAATTTAGCATAATTTAAGTAGTATACAGATACACTAGTTTAACAGTACCAACTTATTACGCCTCGTTTGTACCACTACGTATTTATGAACATGAGTGACATTTATGTTGCGAATATTTTACGTAAACATATTTCATGGTCAAAATACGATAAAATATTCTAATGTATTTGACTTGTGACCTTTTCAATACCAGACATCCTTTTATAAAAAAACTGTAGGAAGGGCCAATCCTTAAAATGAAGTCACTGAATCGAATAAAATCGACAATACTTTCTCTAACCGTTTTACATTTTGAAAATTCTCTTGAAGTATAGCAAAAATCTGTACATGTATTACGAGAGATACAATAAAGGAAACTACTTGTAAATTTATTTTATTTGCTTCACAAAAAATTAATATGCAAATTTCATCCACATTTCAGTCCTTTTTTACTTTCTCCTTTCATTTTGACCTTGTTTCATATTGCTACCCAAAGCAAAATTCCTACCATAAAGCGTTTTGCCTTGCAATCCCAAAACCACACATACATTCTAAATT
>JAQFXM010005801.1:0-14302 GCA_034693345.1 Entomobrya multifasciata | reverse complement strand
TAACATTTTACACTCCAGCACCCAATGCAATGTTGAACTAGCATCACTGTGTGTACACAGTGGGCCTTATGCTGGTAGTAATACAATTAGACTTTCATTTCTTTCATCATATCATCATCATGATGACGATGGATATACCTACAAAGTTGCATCCAATCCAACTTTATTCACACAAACCAGCAGCCTCTAAAGCCTAGCCTTTATGCCTTTCCTTTCGTTTTGTACATTTTTAATACCATCGTCTTCCTCATCATCATCATCACAAAATTCACATCCTCTATGAACTTTACCTTAACAAATACATATACATATTTTTTTGTTGCATTGCAATATATTCATGTACAACTTTAACTTGCAATTCACTTCAGCTTCAAAAAAGTATATATAGAAGACTGATCTTTCCTTATGAAAAAAATAAGTGCTCTCTCTGTATTTTCCACATTATTATTTCTTTATATAAAATCTAGTAATATAATACACTACAAGACAAAAACAGACAGAGATTAGACATTTAGACAGCAGGACAGAAAACAACCAGGATACATATTAGCTGTAATGTAATAGCTAGTAGATTTAGATTAATAAGGCACACTAAATAAAATAATATTTACCATTTTTAAAAAAAAACATAATACCATCAAGTTGTAGAGGAGTACACTAGTTAAGTAAGTTTAATAGCTGAGCATTTACAAAAAAAAATGATAATTGTCATGTCACTTCTTTAGTCAACTAGACCAACAATCATTGTAGGTATTTTTTTTCATAGGAGAAATTTTTTTCACAAGGAGAATTTTTAATGGGCTTATATATATTCGTACAGAAAAAATATTTTGGAGATTTGGATGATTGTAACTAAAGTTTGTTTAGAACAATGACAAGTGCCACAACTCCACCAACAACTGCTTCATCAACACTGGCAACTAAACTGAGTTTAAAAAATGTATTAAGTTGAGTTAAAAAAGTAATATATATTTTTTTTAGCTGGGTCTCTTTTAGTGAAAAAAAATAATTATCAGAGTGAATCGATCGTTTGTTATTTTTACAATCTACCATAAAATATATCATGGAGGATGAGAGTCTGATAGTGATAACATTAAGTAAAGAGAAACACTGCTTTTTACATGACGATCATCATGATGACAAACTGATACACGGTTAGTGTAGTGTGTGTGGTCTGGTGAGCAGAGAGGGTGACGACAATGATTACTTTTTACATCAGTACCAAAATATGAGTCATCAGTCATCATTGTCATATTTTTTTAAATCAGCGACAAGTTTTGTGTGGACATAATAGAAAAAGACACAACGTGATGATGGGAACAACTCATTAAAACGCTGAAGACTTCCAATCAAAAAAATCAAATTGACAATTCAAAATTAAGCTTGAAACAGGAAAACTAAAAGGCTGACAATTTAGAAATTCAGCGATCATTTTTTTTAAAACAAATTTTTTACAGCTTTTCTACAAAAACATTTGTATTTACAATCTGGAAATATACGTAAATATTTTTTATCATCTAAACTGCTATAACGTCAACGTGTGCTCTTTTTGATACGATAATAAACAAGTGTGTTCATTAAATCACTTAAAAACAAGAACAAAAAACCATAAAAAAGCCTTCCATTTTTTTATGATTTTTACAAATAAACTGACCAAAACGAATACTGACAAGGCTTACAATTTTTTTATACTTCAAAAACAAAAAACCAAATTGCCAACAAATTTTTCAAACATGACCAGTGACAGTGAAAACTAAACATTCCTCTAAAAAACATTGTGTTTTTGCTCAAACAAAATAAAGTGTTTAAAGTGTCATTTTTTTTTACTTGGATTTGTTCAATACAAAACGCACCATTCCAAACACCGGAAACATCATAAAATATTTTCTACAGGTATGAATTATTATGAAACTTATCATTATCATCCACCAAATTACCTTAAACCTTACATATATTTTTTTAAACTATCATCAAATCAACAATTACTAATTCCGCATAAAGTACATTACCATTGCACATTTTTTTAACCTGCTCTGTTTTTTTTTGATAATTGCGAAAAAATATATAGATCAATTAACTAAACTAGATTACCATAACATACATCACGTTTTGTAAACATAGTTGTTGTAATGTTAATACAACAGGAAGATAAAATATTCACATAGCTTCATTTTAACAAATGATCCTTAATCTCTCATTCTACTGATCAGTTATTCATTTTCAATGTTTACTTTTTACTAGAACAAAAAGTAATCACAAAAAGATTAGTGATTGATGCATGTTAAAATAAATTTATCATGAAAAAAAATCATCTTGAAAGATGCGATGCAGTACAGTTAACTAGTGAGTCAGTAGATTTAAAAACAATCTTTACTTTTACAGATTACATACCCATTTAACATAGGTAGCCTAATTAGTGTAGACATACGTAAAAAAAAATATGAATGAGTCACTCATAAAACTAAAGCAATTATATTTACACTTGGTAGAAAATGTGAAAATAATCATGATCCTGATTATCATCATCATCATCATGATTTAATGCGTGGGTGTGTTTCGAAACTTGTGAGTATGCAAGTGCGAATAATTTTTACTCTCAAGATAATTTTTTTTTCTTTCTTTTTATTTGCTTCACTGACTTTTCTCGTGTAAAAATCCATTAAAAACCATCCGCACCAACCGAGCCTGACCATTTGTCTGAATATAAAAAAATAATATTAATTTTTATTCCTCGGTACTCCTTCGTTACCTCTCAGGGTTTACTTAAAATAGCATTGCGTCTTTTTTATGTTTTCATATTTAATATTGCACCATAATAAATAATTACCCTGTACTTGTTCGTCGGTGGTGTGGTGGAGGTTACCAAATTATAAATCTCTCTTTCAGATAACCATGTTATCTAGGTTTGCATACGGCATCACCACGGCAAAAAAAACTCAATCCGCCATGCTACTTTGCCACCGATAATTCTTTTTTTTTTAGCACTAACTTGCAAAACACATAAAAAAATAATACATGTAATTAAAGCTACCTTCCGAACACAATACGATACACCATTTCGAAATTTTTCGCGCTAAGGATTTTTATAGCGCGCGAATTGCATCAAATTTCAAAATCTCATGAACACTTCCAATTAAATAATCAATTAAGCAAGAGAAAATATTTATCCTCTTCTTCGTCATAACCACAGAGGACACAAAATTATTATTATGATTCATAATTCACATTTACACATAAATTAATAATATGAAATATATTTACGTACTGAAGACGATCATGATGATGGTAATGTTCACAAATTGTCATCCTTGTCATGTCATAAAAAATACAACATAAGATAACACATTTTGTGTATAATTTTTTTTCCTTCATGTTGTTGAGCATGTCAGTAGACGACGACGACACAACATGACGAAAAAAATATAAATCTGTGACTTAAATTGACTACACACACACACAAAACCCATAAACCTACAAAATGTGAGATAAAGATGAATAAATTTACAAAAGAGAGATGCCATACATATAACATGATCATCATTCATACAAGTAATGTGTGTGAATACTATGAATACATGGAGTGTTTTTTTATTATATTATTAGTGAGTGTCCTGTAGTTTATTTTACTACCAAAAAAATTATCATCATCACCATCGATTCTCTTCTCAAGTTAAAAAAAAATTATGGTTTGTAAATTAAGTAGTAACACAACCATACTTAATTTTTTTTCAATTGTTCTTTATTATTAGTATTGCATATAAACTTGTTACTCATCTTGTCCTTTTCCCTGTTAAAACGTTTTATTTTTTTACGAATGAAATAATTTGAAAAACTTTTACTTTTTCATCATGTTGAACAAAAGAGTGTGAATTTTTACATTCATGGTTTAATTTTATTACTTGGTTTAAAAGTGTACACTGATATTTAACCAATTGAATAGATGATAGAGTCAACTAGCAGATCATGATAAACTTCAAGGTAAAAAAAAATGAATGATTTTTTTTTCTATTTAAACTCATCTCACACGTTAGGTCCCCCTATATAACCATGTGACCAAAAAAGTTGATCAACTCAGTTTATCTTTTTATAACGGCTCTTTGAGTAAATATATTCATCCAAAGTATTATTCTTGAAAAAAATATTACTTTTATTTATTTTTTGCGACAGGATGTGATTTCTGTGTAAAATAATTAGCTATTTAAGAAGATAACAAGTTTTACAAGAGATATGTTACCAATTTTAACTGTTCTAGTAAAAATAGCTCATTAAATAAATCGTTATGCTATTTTTCTGTATGTTATACTCAGTCAGTTTAAAAAACAGAGCAGAATTTAGAATTTTTTATTACCTTTCAAGTTTCAACAGTAGCAATCATGTCACATTCATGAACCATTTCATATTTTTAAATATTATAATGATATGTCAGTGTATGTGTAAAAAAATTGGTCGCAAATTACTTTTGATGAAACTTTACTACATCCGGCCCTGATTTTTTAATATTTTAACTTTTCGAAGATTCAGAATTGCAGAGATCGTTTTTATTACGTTTTTACTCTATTATTTTTTGTTGAGGTATATTTTTTTGGTGGTGTTGTGTTGTGTAAATTGAACGTGTAGACAAAAATAAATAGACATAACATTGAACAATAGACTATTAAAAAGTGTTTACATTTGGAGCACGCACTATTTAATTCCTGTTTTGGCTCGTTAATCATCATACAAATCAGCAACGCTAATAAAAAAAATGTACTGTAATAGATTTTTGGTAGTCTTGGCAACGCAATCAGGATAGAGACTTATGTTTATGCGCATGTATTTTATTTGCTACGTAACATAAGATAACCTATGTTTAAAATTAGTGTGTTTATCATTGTAATGGTCATTGCGTCATCATCGTCTTCAGAAAAAAAAGTTTAAAAAATGGCTTTAATCTAGAACGGAAGGATGAACAAATTTTTATGCTTGAATTAATTTGTGATAACTTTTGCGTTTTTTTTTCTAGATTGGCTTTATTGACAGCGTGTGTTTTTTTGGGGGAAAATGAGGATTTGAAGAAAAAAAATTAGATTAAAGATGAGTGCCATCAGTGATTTTAACAAAGTTTGGGTACAAAAGTTTCCCGGGAGTGAGCTTCCCCCAGCTTGGGAGGAAGATGTGAAGAATAACCTTGCCAAACATAAGAAGAGGGTGCAAGAGCTTCAAAATGAGTTGAAACAGGAGGAGGTCTACGTCCAATTCTTGGAAAGCTTGTTGGAGGAAGTTGAGAAAAGGAAAAAAGAGTCCAGTGCCGCTGCCGCTGCAGATGGTGTGGGAAAAAGGGGAGGAGGAGGAGGATCCAACATTCAAGAAAATCAAGAAAAGGATATAGCAGACGTTATCAAAAATACAGTTGAAAGAAGATCCCATTTTTCTGGGGATAATAATTTGGTTCCTTCCTCAGCACAACCAACTATTAGAGTAGAGGAAGATTTAAGTGGTAACAGCAATGGCGGCGGCGGTGGTGAATTTGGGAATAATATCAAGAAGGATAGGTCCACTCACAGTTTGGACTCTGTGGGTGGTGGTGGTGGTGGCTGTGGGGATGACCTTGCCAACATAAAAAATTCAGATGACTCTTTATCCGCATCCCAAGATTTAAGAGGGGGTGGAGGCACTGAAGACGATGCCAGTGGGGAAGATAACACAGATGACTCCAAAGACCACTTTGTTACAGTTATCGAGGTAAATGGTTTTGAAAAGGAGAAGGCTGCAGCATTACAAGCAGCTAAATCTTTGCAGCAGAGCAAAACCAATGGTAATAATTCCGAGCAAATGAAGCAAAGACTTAAAAAGGTTCCTCCTCGACCCCCTCCAAAAATGTTTAAACGACCAGAGTCAACCTCCACAAATAACCCAGCTATTCCTCAAGGAAGACCTGTATCTCAACCAGCGGCAGTGCCACAAGAAAAGGATGACCGATCTTCCAAAGTTGATCCTCATCGACCTGTAGTTTTTGAGTCGGCTTCTTCAGCAGTATCCAGAACACCTGGTGGTGGTGTTACTAACGGCAGCAGTGGGAATAATAATGATAGTAATAGCCATAGTAGCAATAGCACCATGTCATCGACTTCCTCCGCTTCCAAGGAAACTTCCACTGCAACAAATAATTTGAATATTTTCCCGAGAAAGACAGCAGCAGGGGGGAAAAAGTTTGAAGGGAGTAAAATGCCTTTGCCACCACCCAACTCTACAACTAATAATCAGCAACAAGAGGATAACAAGGACTCTAATAAAAATCACAAGCCATCTCCAAAATCCACTAGCTCAACAAATAATTCAAATAGTGAGAAAAGTACGACGACGAATGCCACATCCCAAAATAATGTGAGATCCAAAGTGTTTGATTTGGTGTCTAAAATGGAAAGTGGACGGGCTCCTCCAGTTCCTCCTCAGGTTCCATTGAAAGTAAATAGTAATAATGGTGGGGGAGGAGGAGGAGGAGGAGGGGATCAACTTACCCCGAAAAGGTCATTCCGGAAAAAAATCCAGGATCCTTTGTACTGCACTGCGCATGACGCTGTTATTGCGGATTATATTGATCCATTGGATGTGGAGTATGAAGGGGTCACAGATCAAATTTATGATTGTCCCCCAGCGGAAAGCCCGGAGCATCATGGGAATATTAACAATGGCGGAAGTAGTTTGGACCGAAATAAGAAGGGAGGTTCGAAAACAAGTACAATGGAAAGTAGGACAAGTGAGAAGAGTGGGGGTGGTTTGGGAGTAGCAGTAGAGCAAATTGATGACACTGACAATGAGCCAATGTATGACACTGTGGCGCCTGATGTGGATGACGACTATGTGGTTTTATTGGAAGGAGAAAATCAACAGCAGCAAAAGCAGCAATCGCTGAAAAGTCAAAAGAGTCAGAGTGTCAGCGCAAATAATTCTTTGTCAAAGTTGGAGAATAAGAGGTTACGAGAGAATGACTATGCGAATACCGGGGGGATGAACGATGCTGCAGCTACAATTAAGTCACAAACTTCAGTGATTTCTGGACATAGCATAAATACTACTACGAGCTCTGGGGGAACTACTTCCGATACTGATGGCATTACGGGGAGTCCATTACCACAGGATAGTCATGGGGAAACGGGGGGAAAAGCTAATTCCAACTATGTTAATATTGACTACTTTTTGGGGTAAGTAAATAAATAGTTGTTTATTTAATTGAGATACAAAAACACAAATATTATTTTTACAAAAGCTTTAGTTTCCTACTTTGTAAAAAAAAGTAGTTGTCAAATTCGCATTGCTGTGGTGAGTAGTAAAAATGCCAGTGTTACCAAGTTCAACATATGTGTATTGTGTGGGGGATGGGGTTTCGTGCGATTTTGGGAAATATTTTCTTTCTGTGAAATTTTATCAACCTTTTTTGTAAAAAAAATTTATTAATTTAGAAGAATATTCAATATTATTGCGTGATTGGGATTAATTTGGGATTTTTTTTGTTTCAGGAAATCCAAAAGAAAAGACTCCCGAGCTTCTGGGGAATCTGAAGATGATGAGCCTGTGCTCCTCCGCGCTATATCTTTTGATCAAGATGGGGAGACAGCAGAAGGTACCGATGGAGATACAATTGATAGCCATGCTGAAATGTTTGACATTGATTCAGGTATGCAGGGTAATTAAAAAGTCAATAGATTATTAGTGCGTAATTACCTAAAAATTATGAAAGGGTAATTATATTTTATGTATGTATTTGTGTGAATATTTTTTAGGTGTGTATGGCAGCTCAGTTGATTCTTCTGCTTTTGGCAACGCCTCGAAAAACAGTTCACTTGGAAGAGACCCCCACGGAGATACCCCAACAATGAGTGTCGCTGACCAAGAAAAGTTTGCCATGTTTCGGGCTATGGTTTGCAACATTGCGGAGAGTGAAAGTAGTTATGTGGAAGTTCTAAATGTTATGCTGCAGTATATGAAGGCTCTTAAAGCAACTATTGCCACATCCAAGCCAGTTTTATCAACGGACGAGTTTAACATAATATTTTACAAGATTCCCGAACTGTTTACCATTCATCAAAAGTTTCTCGCTGGATTACAGCAAAAGAGTGCCAAGACTTCAGTGGGAAAACATTTTGAGACGTTGGCTAAGGAAATTGATGTGTATGGTGCATTCCTTCAGAATTATTCTCGAGCTGTGGATACTGTGAGAAAATGTAGTCAAACGAATGGGGATTTTGCGGAAATTACGAGGAGCATCCGATTAAGATCGTTGAATAAAAATCAGGCGGTTTCCTTGGAAACACTTTTATACAGCCCAGTATCCAGATTACAGAAAAATATTGAAATTATTCAGGTAAAAAATATCAATTTATTATGAACAACACAAGCTTGATATGCACTATAATTGGTAATTATAACATATATATTTTTTATAATTGTTGTAGGATCTTTTGAAATTTTTACCCGAGAGTCACCAGGACCACAAGTATTTAAAATCCGCTTTACGCGAGTTCCAGTCATTTTTAACTGATTTTAAAATGGTTCAACCAGAGCAACTTTACCAAGGACAAGATCGCAGTCCAAGACATCTCGTCAAAAACTCGTTTATTGTGGAGCTCTCCGAAGGTCATCGGAAATTAAGACATTTGTTCCTCTTTAATGACGTTCTAGTCTGTGCTAAATACAAGGTAAAAAAATGACTACAAATCAAATTTAATGTAATAACTTAACTAAAAATTTAAATCTAAAATATGAATATTTTTTCTAGGCATCCGGAAGAAATGAAAAGTTTACCTTTGAGCTGAAATGGTACATACCCGTCATGGATTGCATGGTAGTGGAGGAATGTGCCGAGCCCAGGGAATCCACAACAATAAATTTGGTTGCTTTACGTTCTCAAGCGTCCACTGTACGGGACCAAATTAAACGTCAAACTAGTCGAGATGATCCAAAGAAGGCAAAGGCGGAAAAGCAAAGGAAGAAACTGGCTGAGCTGGAAGCTCAACTAGTTTTGGCCTCACCTAACCTTGTGTTTAAAGTCAAAGCTGGAAACGGTCGCGCCTACACATTTTTCTTGTCATCGGAGTACGAGCGTAGTCAGTGGGTTGACGCTATCGATGCTTTGAAATCAAGTCAGTCCACTTCCGGTACTACTCTCAGCATGCATGAGTTACAAGCTTGGTTGACCTCGTGTAGAAAGCATTTGAAAACCAATATGGGTTCATATCTGTTGAGAACTGGACGGGATGAAAATCTTCTTGTTGGGGATTTTTACGTATTGATTGGTACACTCAAAGGAATTCTTCGTCCAGCAGGTATAAAGAGATATCAATCAATTTAATTACGAACGGCAGTAATATTTTTTGAGTGATTAACTTTTTTTTTCTAATTAACTTTACTTAGATCTGTATATTTGTGTGGAGGTCGACTCTTATGGCCATTTCTTCCGAAAAGCAAAGACCAAAATGATTTGTGAAAGTACCCAGCCAAATTGGAATCAAGATTTTGTCATTGAGTTGGAGGGAGCCCAAAATCTTAGAGTTTTACTTTACGAAGATCATCCAAGACAAGGGACGTTAATCAGGGCAAAAACCACTATAGAGGTATAATATTTTAACAACTAATCATTTAATAAAAATTGTTCACTTTGAAAATTCATTGTTTTTTAAAAATCTTTCATGTATAGTTAAATCGAAGTTGGCTTACAGCGACAACCAGTGAAAGGAGAGTTGAACTACAAGACTACGTGCTCACTATTCAGACGAGATTCATTCCGTCTGAAATGACGATAAGAAGGGTGCCCACTGCTAAGCCTTCGGGATTATTTGGTGCCAAGATTACCCAAGTTTGCAAGTGAGTCTAAAATACCACTTTACAAATATTAATAATCAAGCAAAATTATAAATACTAAATGATTATTCATTTTGTTTAGACGTGAAAAGCGACAAATTCCATTTATCCTAACCAGTTGTGTTCGAGAAGCAGAGAGACGGGGTATAAATGAAGTTGGTATTTATCGCGTGTCTGGCTCAGCGTCTGACGTGTCCCGTTTAAAGAAAGCTTTCGAAACAAGTAAGAATTTTTTCGATTTTTTAAACACGACAAAAGATTCATTTAAAATAATCACCTTGTTTTTTTTTGTCAATTAGATTCCTACGAAGCTGAACAACTTTTGAAAGAAGTGGACATCCATTCCGTTACAGGAACGTTGAAACTATATCTGCGAGAATTACCAGAAGCCTTGTTCACCGACGACCTTTATCCCCGTTTCTTTGAAGCGTTCAACATTCAGGATCCCGAGCTTCGGAAAACTAGTTTGCTTCAGTTGTTCTCCACGTTGCCTCCATTAAATCAACATATCATAGTTTTTCTACTAGATCATATGTCACGGTATGCATTTTTCTCAAGAAAATCTTTAAACTACCTGGCTATTATCAATCTATCAATTTATACATGTTTTTTCTTCTTCTTTAGTGTCAACTCGCACGAAAATCACAACAAAATGTCTCTCCACAATTTGGCCACTGTTTTCGGCCCAACTCTTCTCCGTCCCGGGGCGAAAAATGAGGGAGCAAGTAATCTAGATTTGTTGGCTGCTGGAACTGTTGATGTTATGGCACAAGCGGGCATTCTCTACTTTTTCTTAACCAGACGTTGCAACAACGAGCCTTTGCAACCATCTCCTTTAAACTAAGAACTGTTTTATTTTATGCATTTCTTTTTATGTACAAAAATATATAAATCATTCTACAAAGTCATCATTCTTCTATGAGAATTAAAATAGTATTATTTGTTGTTATAACGAAAATAATTTATAGAAAAAAAAACCACAACTAATTTTTGATTAAGATGATTTTTAAGTTATAAAAAACTTGTTCCCTGTTTTCAAACCATGTTCAATTTTTCAATAAAAAATGTACTTAAAATAGCCACACAAACGCCGACGAATGGAGATTGTGAAAAAAATGACCAGTAGTAAATATTTTTTTGGTGTTTTACGTTTTTTGTATACTTCGAATTTAAGCTCAATGTAAAATTATAGTAAACTTATTGAAGGGGTCAATTTTTGATAACAAGTTTTAAGAGAGGTGGTTTCCAGCTTCCCAGTATATTTTATTGAGGTTATTTTTGTACGTAATAAAATTGAATTGACTAAAAATTGACTTTTGACAAGGTGTACTTCCAGAAAATTTTGGAGTGTTGAATTGACTCTTTTTTTTTTGTTATCAAAAAGACTTCCGAAAATGACTAAAACTGTTACTAAAATTTATTGGTAAAGTTTGGAATAGTTTTTTGAATGTAATTTTTCTACCAAATTTTTTCTGGAATGTCTACCATTTAAAAAAACTTGAAGCTGCTAAAAATAATGTAAAAAATATTCACGACTGACTAAATTGTAAAATATTAGATTAAATCTCACAAAATACAAGTCAATTAAATACCAATTTTTTTCCATGATGAAAATCGTCTTCAGGGTTAAAAATTAAGATATATGCTAAGGTAGTTGTTAATTGATAACTTCAATTTCAAGTCCAATTTTTTCCCTGCTGCTTGTTAGCTAAAATGTATTCCTTTTTTTTCCAGGTAGCCGCATGGTATATCCTACCTTTCACCTGAAATAGCTAATATTAACTGTATAATATTTAATTGTAATCATGATAATTGACATTGTATTATTACTGTTATTATAGCAGCCTAAGATTTTTGTTTTTCATTTGAAACACACTGTACAGCTTTGTTGTAAAACTTACTTATGGCCTAGTCATTAAAATAGAGTTAAAAAAAAGCGTTTAAAAAATATGACATCCATAAAAAAAATTTAATTATCTTTACAACCTTAAGTATCTCTTGACTTTGACGATTATTAAAAAAAACAAAGTTTTAATGCGAATGAATAGACAATTTTTTTTGCTTAAAAAAACTCGCCACAATTTTTGTAAAATGTGCAACACAATTTGGATGAACATTGATAATAAAAAATATGCATCCTTTGCGTTCTGTACAAAAAAAAATATATTCAATTTTAACACTTTATTTAATTAAATGCGCATTATACATAATTGACATTTTCATAACATTACACTGAAATGTATATCTCTGACATTGACTATTATACGTTTCGATGATCACAATAAGAATACCCATTCGATTTTATTTTTGGTGAATTAGTGGATAATACAAGTTGACAGTTTTTACATTTAGTTTTTACATGAGATTCACATTGATTGCTTAAAGATTAATTGACATTTTTGCGTTGATTTAATATATTTATAACAAGAATACAAATGATAACAAGAAGATGTTTAAAATAAAAAAATGATACGCATTTTTAAAGTTGAATTGGAACGTTTCGCAAAAAAGAGATACCGGTTCTCCTTTTCAAAATACTATTTTTTTTTTTCAATTTTCAACTGAACAAGATTAAAGAGATTGATTGAATGATTGAGACGAATAGAGTTGAAAAGTTAGACGCGTTTCTTGACCACTTCCGCGGGGGGATGGGGATTAATGGTTTGCAAGGCCAGAAGGCTTCTCAGGGTACGATAGTAAAGAAGACAGATAATCAGTAGAATGGCATTGATAATATATATTCCAAAGCAGACAATGCACATATCGTTTAAAACGAACAAGAGGATGTAGGCAAGGTAAGCGGAAATGACTACACCGGTGACTCCAATGAACAGGGTGGTTTTGGCCATGAATAAGTACTCAAAGCGACCTAGAAATATTAAAATACAAAATAATTAACACTGTTTCTCTAATTAACTGAATGCAGTATAATGAATATTAAGTGGTAAGCTTACTAGTTATTATAAAGATTGGGTAAGAAATCACGCCATAAACGCCGTTTGGTTGGGTGAGCGTGGAATTGTCCCCAAATATTTTCCCGATGACGCCAAAACCCTTTCCCCATCTGAAAAAAAAGAAACATTGTATTAATGATGGTGGTATCAGATTAGATGCATTGAGTTAATGTGTACTCGAAGACTCCTTACTCTGATCCAAACACAGCGGTACAGCTAATCCCAGGGCGAATATCGCAGAGGGCCGTGTAAGATGGGTCCCTTTCCAAGTTGATTTCCACGTAGATTGAGTATCCAGATAAAACAACTCCCAACAGGCAAAGAATCAAGTGGATCTTACGCAGTTTACGCATCTTTTTGCGCAGTTCAATGATTTCGATTAACATCTTGAATTCCAAGAACACACAGCGGCTTCAAATCCAACAGAGGTTAAAAGACTGCTCAGTTATTTAAGCCCCACAGCTACCAAGAAGGCTTCCAATCTAAATAAATCCCAAAAAAATACATTTGTAAAATTAACTAAGCACCCAGATTACTTCTTAACTTATTTCCCAAACTACATGCGTTTAACTGATGTATAGCATACTTTGATAAACCTCTTGCAATACAAACCACTAATTTTGGTTTATCCCTTTTTTCTAACAACTTTCATCACAAAAACCAACTGAAAAAAGTGTGAAATATGCTCCCACTTTTACTGACAACCCATTACTACTATACCTACGTCCATAGTGAACCTATCAAAGTTTATAAATTATAAAAAATAAATATGCCCAGTTAGTAAAATGATAATTAAAAGTAAAACTAGGGCAGCAGATGCCGATGATGCTAATAAAAAACGTGGTTTTTGCACCACAAGTAAACATAATATCATAAAGCACACGTCACTTACCGAATGAAGAAGAAGGCTAATCAGAAATTACACCAGCAATTATATTTAGAACAGACCAACATCAAGTTTTATTGACATCGCAATATCGCAATATTTACATTGGGAAGGATGACAAGAAATAGTGAAGCAAAGCAAGTCAGCTAGCTGGAGCAGATGTCTTGCTCTCGTTCTGTTCAACTGCCTGCTGCCCTCTCTCTTAACCAATCACTCTACAGCACAAAAACTCTTATCTCTGCATGCAGTTAAGCGCTTAACAACCTACCCAACTAATTCAAACTATCAATTCATTATCCTTGTCGCTTTAATTTTCACATTTTTTAAACATTTCCTTTGCTCACCATTCCACATCCAAACATGCCAAATTGAAAAGAGTACAAAAAACATATAAATGCTTCGAGCTACTACTTCGTACTTTGTTCGGCTCTCCAAGTGTGAAATGCAATAGCTCATAAGATAACCTAACACTGAGAAAAGCGTAACCCAACACTCGAAAACCACCCAGCCTAACACGCAATTCTCTAAAAAGGATAACCTAACACTGTAAAAAACGCTAAACCAACACCCGGAAATGGATAACCTAACACGGAGAAAAAATGGTAAATGTTTCACAGCAGCAAGC
>JAQFXM010005800.1:0-14303 GCA_034693345.1 Entomobrya multifasciata | reverse complement strand
ATTTCGATTTTAGAACATTTCAATTAGAATAATTTTCGTTAGAATTGTTCAATTTAGAACACCTTTACGTCACCCGTGAAAAATATCATCATATTGCACTGCACTGCACTACGCGATAAAAAAATAAGGTGGAAATTAGGTATAAGAAGAAGTCCCATCCTAAATCTCATTTTAAAAGGAGTTTTTTTATGCACAGGAAAAAAAATTGACACAATCCAATCTGCAATATCAAGGAAGCGGCTGCAATAAAAAAATACTCCACTGCACTCTCTTTCAATAACATCCAATCCTCCACCAACCACTTCCTTCCACCAACTTTATTTCAATAGCACATAATACGATTTATCCGCAGACTATCAACAAAATAACCTTCATTTGGTACATGGAAGCATGACTTAATATCCGTTGGGAGGAGGGAAAAGAGATAACCATCATAAAATTAACTTTTCACACTTCTGGATGAAAAAAAGGTTCTAAGGCACTCATTTTATAATACGCTTTCTTCCTTTCTCACTTCAAAAAGTTAAAACAATTTATGAAACGAAAAGAATTTGGAGCTTCCTTCCTTATTTTACGTTTAGCTTTTAAAAGGCCAAGGAGAAAGATGGGAAACTTTCTCGCATTCCTTTACATCTGCATTGTGTGAATGGAGTTACAGCATTTAATTGTTTTTTTCTTGATTACGTCATTATTAAAAATAAGTTCTCTGGAATTTTTTTTTCCTGTCCATTCTCTGCTGTTTTTTTTCTAAGGAAATACATGATTAAAAAAGAGTTCCTTTTTCAATGGGAAATTTTATGTAAAAGAGTAATTAAACTTGATGAAGAGCTATGTTTTTGATAGTAAGTCTAAAATAAGCTGTATATCTTTTAGTTCAGGAATGGAGTGAATATATGTAGATTTCATTCTCTAGAGATCTCATTAAAGTTGATTGAGTACGAGAAGAGAGAACAGTGGTTCCATTGTTGTTATTATGACTCGGCTTGCAACTTTTTTGTGCTTGCATAAACTCCACTCTACTTTACTACCACCCACGCTTGTTATCTTAGCATTTAAATTCATGAGAAAAAAAGAGAATGACTTGGCTTGACTACTGGTGAGTATGAATTGGATAGTGGACAAAAGAAACTCTGGAGTGGATTGGGTTCTCTATTAGCCATGTTGTCATCGTCATCATCATGCTACTCTCATGAAAGTCATTAACAATTAATGACTTAATGGAAGCATGATGATCGCATTATAGTTGAGTAATCAACAAAAATTCAATTTATGGCCCGTTCCGTTTCGCTCGTGTGTCCTTCGCTTGGCTTGCTTGACACATGGGGCACATAACCCATAATACTTGATGTGACATTGTGTATCCTGCATGTCTAACAAATAGATGTACACACAATATAATATAAAAATTATGGGAAATTGACCAAAGCAAGTAACATCAGCATTTAAAATTATCTCCGCAGTTGCACGTAACTTTTATGGCAATTGTTTACGAATGTCACCATATGAAATCCTGCAAAGCAATTTTGTACAGATTCCATCAACCATTTTACCTATTCATTGTCAACCATGTCGGCAAAGTCGGCATTGATAAAAAATATATTTGGTAAATATTTATTCTCAAATATTAAGAAAAATGTTTACTAAGTAAACATATTACACAATAAATATGGAAATAAAGTAAGACATTATAAGATGAAGTTTGATGATACCAATGCAATTTAGTATACAATTTTGAAACCCATGTGGAATGTATAGGAACAATAAGCGTGTAATTATACAAAATAGACACTTTGCTGTGGTGCACATGTGTTAAGTTCTCAGATAAAATTGATTTTCAAGACTTGACGTACCTTTGAAGATTTTGTGGACTTTTTGGCAGTAGAGTTGTTGCCGCTGCCAAGCTCTTTCCCAAAACCTTTTGAAGGGGCTTTCAATTTGCTGCCAGCGGATGTTCCCACCGAAGCTTTCCTTGTGGTTGTGGTAGCTGTAGCCATTTTTAGTCAAATGAAAACTCTCTTTTGTTTCCACAGAGATCACCACGGGCACAAATTTCAAGATTACATCTATTTCACTCACTTACAGTCATAGTCAGAACCACATTTGGGAGTCACATGTGTGCATCTTTATCGAAAAGCATTTCAAGAGATAAGTCTTGGGAAATGGAAAAAGCTATTATTACAAAGCAATGTTGCTAGAGTAGAGGTACCCGGTTGCTTTTGTCTTAGTCTTTGTCATTTTTTAATATAAAAGCTCACTTCAAGGTAATTTTATTATCAGTTCCACAAAGCTGGAATTGTCCACAGAAGAAAACTTTTAGATATTTTTAGTGTATCAACCTTGTACGTAGCATTAAACTGTCAAGATTTGCAACTTGGTTACGTGATGGGATTTGGTAAGTTTATTTTTTTGCACTAGCCTCTCTCCTCTGTACTTTTTGGTTAGCCAAAATGATAAAGTTAAGAGGAAAAAGCAATGAAGATGATGATCAATCGTGTAAAAGCTGATACCACTGTCATTCGTAATCCGCAATCTGTACCACTACCTTACTTTCAAGGACCACCTGCTGTTTATTCACAAAACGTATTGAACAGAAGGTGGTAGTGGCAAATTACAAGGTCTCACTTTTCCAGGTGCACAAATCTGAAAAACAAAAGAGAAAATCAGTAAATTACTTTTATTAGTTGAATATATTGAGCCATTTAGTAGAAATCTTAAAATTAATTGATATACGTTTCATTATACAATGAATATACGTTAAAATATGCTGCAAACTAATTTATTAACTTTAATTCATTTTCTTGATCATTTTATGGATTGTACACACGTTCTAACCAATTTGTATTCAATTCATTCATGTTTGATTGAGAAAGACGTTTAGTCTAAATTGATAAGACAAGTTAACATGTTTGTTTTTTTTGCGTTTATTAAAAAAAATCACAATTGTCAATCAAAGAATTGCTGCGCTGTACCTAAAATGCATGACGTGACGTATTGAGCATCTAGCCAAAGATCTTGTTTCAACATTTGACATATTCATTAAACCAAATCAAAGGTTAGGTGAACCATAAAAAAACAAAGCAATGCACAAATGGTAGCATTTAATTGAGCTATATGAGTTTTATATTTTATCTGATGCGCGTTGCATGCGTGTGTGCACAAAGTAGACACCCTACCACGACTAGCCGGTCCCATCAACTATGCGAGAATAGTCAGTAAACCAGTAGTTCTAACTTAACTCATTTTTGCATCTCTTTTTTATATGATTTATGATTGAGGATAAAGGCATCAGTGCAGTAGACTAATTGCATGAAAAATGTGAATAAACTAGATGATGAAGTTAAATTTTGTTTGTATTCCTTATTATTGCGTGGATTTTTACTTTTTTTATTGATAAGCCGAAGGAATGTCTGATGATGAGAGATGAAACGCCACCGGTCATCATAATAATCATGCACGACCATATACCATCACATCACAATCATCATCACCACACGAGACAGAAGTCAATTGCACCAAAACAGAAGTGTATATAAACTACTTGAACAAATAAAAATGCAGGTGCGGTGCAGCAATACTACTGTCAATTTGTAAAGTTAGAAAACATGCTAAAAAATTGCATGCATGCAACCGGCTACCTTATTTTATATAAATAATCTGCTGGCTGAGAAATGCAGGTTAATCATGTTTCTTTCAGAGGAGGACCCCCGCAATCATACAGTCACTTAATCATGTCAGCAAATCACGGCAATGTTCCGTTACACATAATTCACGTGAAAGATATCAAAAAAATATGTCGAAAAGGATGGGAGTTTAGTTGCATGTTGCAAACTTATTTTTTTGATATGTATGTAGTCTATACATTTAGTAATTTCACAATCAGTAAAAACTACAAACTGTCATAGCGACGAAGAATAGTTGTTCTTGATTATCGTCTGATTACCACCACACACGTTGATTTTACTCTGTTTCTAATAAATTAACTAGAGAAAGGGTAAACTATATTATCAAATGAATGTTCTTCCTTGGCAACTTCTTATTTTTTGGTTTCACTTTCTATTTGTAGTTGTGTCACTGTCACCAGCAATTGTTTTGTGGTCTGATCATTATGAAGACGACTGAACTGTTGAAGTTGAAACTTCAACCACAAATTGAATGACTGCTTGGGAGTGAGTGTAGAACATGTATAATTACCATTTGAAGAAATTTACAGAACATATTAGTGATTGTGATGATCATGATCACATTGCTAAGGAGTGAACACTGTTATTGTTCCCTGTAAATTGATCGATTAATATTGGTTATTTCGTTGTAGACCTTTCATGTTTGCACTGGCATTTGTGTAAGTACAAGTATCAATACATTGTATGCACATAACCATGTAAAATGTTCAATATTTGGGTGACGTTGAAATATTTGAGGAATAAATGAATGTAAACATCGGAAACATGATTTTTATGATAAGATAATATAAAAAATGATACATTAACATGCTCTTCCCTACTGATATAATGTACTGATATGATAATTGATCTTCTGATCTAGTTACCTAGTCAGTATATATGTTTTTATATCTTCACATCCCATTTTGCTTTAACACTAATTTTATGAGTTTACACTAATTCTGCATACCTATATATAAATATGTATATATTTATGTGCCTCGTGGAAAATAATACTACCTATTCATTTATTGTCCAACAAATTTTTACAACTGTTATCTGACTTATTCATAACCTCATAATAACGATAGCACAAATACCACTTATACTTATTATTACCTTACGCACGCATGTAAAACTTTAATGATCTATAAAACACCACCTTTCCTCTCTGCTCTCTTCTTTCAACAGGATTTCGCGTGCAAAAAATGTGTTAGACGAACAGAAAAGTTAGGAAAAGCACTACCCTTCTCTGCCCTGTCCCTATTTCCATGACTTTTTCCATTTGCTTCACTTTACAAAAAAACGCATATCAGAAAATTAATTCCAGAGAAAAATGTCCATCCATCAAACAAGAAGAGTTCTTTACACATAATTTTTATAAAAACCATCTTTCATTTTAAAAAGTACCAGCCCTACTTGCCTTGCCACTCCATAAATATAAGTGCACATGCTCAAATAAGAATGATTGAAGTGTTTACTTTCTTTTTGTAACTTTTTTTACCTGCCCATTTTCTCGTCTGTCTCACTGAAAACGTTCAAATCAAATGAATAACATGCAACTACACAAAACAGTAGTACAAGTTGCGACTAAACCTTACAAAAAGACATGGCCTTTTTATATTTTTCGTGCAAAAGAGCTACACTTTCACCAGTTCTAGAAGTTCTACAGTCCAGCGTTTATACTGAAGTGGGAGTTTTAGTTTGCATGCTTGCATGTAGTTTGCGAAATCGATAAATAGTTAGTTTCTTTTTTTGGTTGAGTTTTCTATTACAATGATTTGGTTGACACTATACTCTTGTTGTGATATAAGTGTTATTAGACTGGTACTACCATTACTTTTATTATGAAGAGGGCACATGTCTAGGATTAGAAAGCTGAGTTGTCGGCTGTTTTTTTCTCTTTCAAGTGGCACTGACCGACCAAGGCTTTCACTGATACTGTCAAAACAACCAAAAGTGAAAGAATATGCCGAATGACTGATTCTGATTAGGAAAAAAACTTTCTTCTTCTGGACAGGTTTATGTAATGACTAGCGAGAGAGTGAACAATCAAAGTTCGTGTTACATGATGCCAAAAATATTTATCTAACAACTTATTTCATTATGTTCGCAGGTTCACTTTAACAATGTTTTTTTGAAGTCTTTTTAGGCTGATATAAATAAGTGAACTGTTGCCTTTTCACAACTGATTTGATTGATCGTGCCGCGATTATGCAAATATTTGTAGTAAACCGGTATTTTTGTATAAAAGCCTCTCCAAATATAAGAGGCAAAATCAGAATTAACGTTTGTATAAATATTGAAATTATTTAATTACATATATAGTACATGAATAACAGCAATGAGTATCAAAGGTTACCTTTTTATTTGAGAAAATACGGTATGAATACCAGGTAATTAAATTATAACGTCCATAAGAACATGTCAATTATACCCGCATTAACCTACTTCTATACTTCCCGCATAATTCCTTAATATTCATTTTAGTATTAACATAACAACACATAGGTGCCCATAAAAGTGACATTTCAATAAAACCCGAAACTGTAACAAAGCAAAAGAAACGTCCACCAAATTAGCCTTTTCTTGTCTTTTCTTGTATATTTTCTCTTTTTATTCCTTATATAAAAATTGTTCCCCGTCTCTAATTTATTTTCACGGGCGTTACAGTAACCTTTCTACTTTTCTTTTCTTTTCTTTTAATGCAACCAATGATAATATTTTTTAAATAAAGCTATAAAATGCTTATACACATACGGGCTTCTATACAGACTTGTAACTAGATTGCTCAATATTTTACGTGTCAAATTAATGTCAAGTACCTACCACACTAAATATCTATCTAAGATAAATACACTTGCTACTTTCTTTCTTTGTATCAAACACGCTACTCCTCTCCTGATACATTACCTCCACCATAACTTTTCCTCGTGAGCTAAGGCTAAGTAGTCTTCCGACGACATTGTTATGTTCAAGAAAACCCGTTTAGAGCAGACATTTTCCTTTTATTTATTTAAGATCCAGCTTCCTTCCACCGCATCTTCACAAATAAAAAGGAATAGTGCGAAAAGCCCAGAGCAAATATAATTTTTCCCAAGATTTTTCCAGAAAAACTTTTTAAGCAAAACATACTTTTTGATAGGAAAATAGAAGAACCAAGAAAACGTAACAAAATGAAAAGAATTTCAAAGGAAGTTCAATTTTTGATCCCTTTAAATCCCTTTTTATGCAATATACTATTGGGCTCTTCTATAAATCTACAATGGCTGGTCAATATAAAATTGAAATGACTTCTATTCGGAAATTTCTAGAAAACCTCTGCAGAAAGTTTCTATTAATAAAATGATGGGTACAATAAATTTTAAAATATTACCTGAATAGCAGTGTATTTTGAAGGGCACACTCTTAAAAAGGTCAACTGAATTCCAGTTTAAATTGAATTAAAAACTATCATAGTTCACCCAAGTTTTCTGCAAGATTTCATACTTGCCAAAAAAATCCATAATCTACAAAGGACCACACCAAACTAGAAATTACGCTTGTCTTTCGTTCTGAATACAAATATTTTTTCCAGCAAAATTAGCAAACAAACATACTAACTTAAAAATATACATATGTATAGCACAATGGAATACATTTGACCAAAAATGAGATGTAGTAATTGTAATAATATTATAAAGCCATATTTTACTATAGTGTATTATCCACCCCTATTATTATTCTATGGAGATAATACATTATGTATATTGTATGATTCTGCGAGATATTTTTTTTGCAATAAACATTTTAAAAGGTATATTTTTCTGCCACTGCCGTTTTCCATCGTTCACATCGCATCACGTCACCACCATCATCAACATAATAATATGCTCATCAAAAATGATGATGATGATATGATGTTGATCAACCAAGAAGATTTGCTCTAGCTTTTACACAAGTTTACACACTAAACACTGAACCAGGGAGAGATATACGTACGATAAGTAATAAGATAGGTAGCAAATGCTCGGCCACCTTTTTGACTTTTAAATCAGACAAGAAGTAAAAATCACTTTGTGGAATACATTTTTTTTCTTCATATGATTTTTGTAAGTATTCTTTTCTAAACTGACAGCAAAATGCAAGTTTACTGACTCACCATCAAATAACCTTGACAATGTAACATGATCGTGTAAAGTAAAGTGTGATGAAAAAATAAGATTCCAAGATGCACTGACAACTTTTGACTTTGAATAGTTTTTTTTGTATTGATGCAGCAGCTTTTTGCTGTTGTTGAAGGAAATTTGCAAATCATTGAATGCTTTTTTGTACCTGCTCATTAGACTATTGATGCTAAAAACACCGCCAGAACAGAGAAGCAATCAGAGTGTTTGTAAGATAGTAGCAGTAGCACTGTTCACTCACTCTACAATGATTACAAATTCCATATTTTCCGTTTTGTTCCGTCTCAGCTCAAGCCACACAAAACAAAAAATTACTATAAGCATGCTATTCCCAGTGCACAGTGCACATAATACTTCAAGAGTTGGAAATTATAGAGAACTACAAGTAATTTTACTACTTTTAAGCTCGCACATGAAGTATAAAGACCAGAGAGCTCACTTTGCTCACTACTCCAAGAACATCGACAGGTTATTCGCTAATCTACATAAAAATACACATTGTATGCATGTCATTTTTCTTTAGTTTTTTTTCTGCACACACCAAAAAAACAAAATACGAACAGTTTAGTTTCGTTTTAAAAAAATACCATGAATAATATATTTATCCGTTGTGTTTACCAATGTTTGCAATGTATATCAGTATCAGTGTATGAATAAGACGCAAAGAATATCGCTCGCTCTGTCCTGTCCATTTTCAAAAATCTATTTCAGACAAGTGTGCATACTAAATAGAGTAAAATGGCCATGGAAAAGGCATGACATTGCCAAGGCAAAAGTCGTAGACTAAAAATTGAACGGAGAATCCGTTGTAAAACATATTGTACGTAATTTTTTATTTTAGAACGACGAAAGTCAAAGTCATATTAGTATCAGATATAGATTCTTCTTAAAATAGATTTTTAGGTGATAGCGATAAAGTTCTAATGCATCATCTAAAATATAAAATAATAAACAATATGGGAGATCGTGCATACTAAAATTATATGTTATGATGATAATGTTATGAAATGATGATGAAATTATAAAATTTAAAATAAAAAAGTCTCATCTTATTACATATAGCAGAAGATCTACTCAACTTGTTATCCTTGTGCATGTAATAAACATTGTGAAAATTGAAATAAACTATGTGAATATTGAGTATGTATAATTCTCTCGTGCATACCTGTTGGGAATTGTTCTTCTTGTCACAAAGGTACTTTTTGAATGTAACAAAGAGAAATACACTTTTAGTACTAAAAAATTTCGTCTAAAACTTGCACTTACACTTTATTTTAGCCAAAATTGCACACACGTCACACAGTAGCGAAAAAATTCAGTAAGACTTGCTGATTTTCCCCCGACACATCAATTGGTTTGGTTGTATATGCAATCGAAGGAATGAACACGCGAACAAATTTTTCCCTGTCTCTGAACGTCTCAACTCGTTGATATAATTGGTTTGACTCCAAAACCAAGAATAGTTTGGGTTTCTCAAGAGACCTTTCATCGACTTAAGTATAGAAGGCTGACGACTGAACATGTGAAATCAATTATGGTGGGAGATGAAACGAACAAGTAAAGTTTATATGATGATGATGATGATGATAAGTGCAATTATTTGCTTGTTTTGGTTTTTCAATCCAAAAAAACAACTCACTTGATTTCAACTCATGTACACTCTCAATTTTCTCAAAAAAATATATTTGGATTGAAATAATTAGAGTTTTCCGTTCCGGTAAAGAGAAAAAAACTATGAGAGTACCTCTGACATGCTCGATTTTTTTTGAACGATACACAATATAGTTGTCTGAGAGCAAGGAAAAGAATTAAGAAGAAAATGGTAATAACGATCAGTCCAGCTCCAAAACGGAGACTGACTGTATGAGTCAGAGAAAATGCTTTTTAGAGAAAATGTTTGAAGGTGATAGGGATAGATGTAGAGCAGAGCTGAATAGAGAGAGAGAAAAAGAGAAAACACGGAGGAATCTCTTTTACTATCTTCAAGCCATGTAAAGCAAACCCAGTCTGGTTAGAAAGAGTGAAAGAGAGAGAGAGCAAATATGGTATGTGTGTGGTATATACTGAAAAAACGTACATAACCAAAGCAAACCACCTCCACACTCACTCACAAGCCATGTAAATAAAGACTTGGTATACATTGTAAATTGTAAATGGAACAAAAAACCATGGATCTCCACTAACCAGCAGGAAAACTAGCAGCAGCAGACCAGACCAGACATTCTGCTGGATAAAAATATACAGATATAGTTCTATAGGGTGGTGGTAGCATGTCATTGCGTTACATTGTTATAATCATGGCATATGCTTGACAACTTGCTCATAAGACTGTAAAGGAGGAGTGATCATGATGATGATGAATCCAGAAAAAAAAGACAAATAAAAAGCTATTGTGGATGTGGATCTGGATTGCTTTAAGTGCGTGTATGTCTATGTTCAATTCAAATTGTGTTGTCGTTCGTGCGGCGTGAATAGCGTAGGAAGAAGAAAAAAGGCCGACAGAGAAAGCCCACGTTTCCCTGTATATATTTTGATATGAAAAGGAAAAGGAAAGGAGAAAAAGAAGTGCCAATACATACACATAGGCAGTGCGACTGCACAGAAGAAGGGGAAAAACACATCAATGCTTTTGAAGGAATGATAGTTTTATAGAGAAAGGCTTGTGTAGAGATATGGTGGTGTATTATATGGGCTTATGTAAAAGCGTGCATTATTCTACATGCATACATGGAGTCAGTCGTCCATGCTGATTTTACTATTTTTCATGAAAATCAATACTTTTCTTTTGGAAATATATGTGGTGGTGGTGGTGGAAAAAGGAAAAAAGAGCAGTGCACAGTGCCCACTGCTGGGCTTGAGATTTTTTTGCACAAGCGCTCCCTCCAAAACATTTGGCTGAATGAGTAAAGTGAAGCTAGAGACCAACCACTGTGTTTAATTTCGATTTCTCTGTGTGTGCAATTGAAATGGTGACCCAAGAAAGTCTGGAAAAAAGACTGCTGGTCTGACTAACTTGCGTACTAAGCAATTGCATAATATGGAAACTGTTTTAGATCCCATTTATTTTTATACTTTGTAAAATGTATGAAATCATCCACCCGACAAAAAAAAGTCATGAAATGAAACTGATCTTGGCACTTTAAATCCTATGCCTACTTTAACTGGTACCTGTTTACCAGCAACAAGAACTAGTTTGTATGACAACATGTCAATATTTGAGTTTCCTATTACGCTTTTGATTTTTTTTGCATGGTTTGTTCAATATAAATAACATGTTTTCGTCTTTTTGCAACAGAAGAGTCAGGTTATTTGATATTACAAAATAAAAACTGATTTGTTTTCAGCTACTGTTGATCTACCCCCGCATGAAAAGCGTACCCATATTATTTACAATTTTACGCCAGCATCATCATGTCACGTGAGATATGAAAATATAATTATTGTACGTTTGTTGTTGTGCTCTCTTTTAAAACTTCCTGTTTAGTATGCTTGTGCCCGCACTGCCACCACCATCACATCTAGATCTAAAGTAAAGTCACATTTCAATTTTGAATGTAATTTAAAAGCCACGTAGTATTTTTTGAAGCTGTTTATTTTGTGAAAGGAGAAGTTCCATGGTGGAATCCCCATTATTACCAGGGCAGGGTCACCAGACCAGACCACTGAAAGGTAATAAAGAGCGTTCCCTTTTATGTGTTTTGTATTATGAAAAGCTACTACATGTTCAAAAAGGAAAATGATAAGTTCTTCCAGGGGGAATTTTCATACGAAAAAGTGAGAGAGTAAAAGCCTTCGGTGAAAATAATATGGTATTATATTAAAACACGAACATGCTATTTTGTTTGGGTTCTTCCTTTTGAAGTTTTTCCTTTCACTTTTTCATCGTCTGTCTCTCGCTTGCATAATGCATTATTAAACAGTATGCAATGTAGTAGCGATGCCGGTGTTTCCACTTGATAAAATTGTCGGTAAAAGTTGTGTCAGTCTACCTATCTTAAATTTTGGGGCTTTCCCTATGAACAATAGAAAGTTTCTTTTCGCTACTCATTTCCAGGAACAAAACACGTTTATGTTTTTGCTCACGGCAAAATGGAGAAAGTTGTAACGAGACCAAAGAGATTATGTAAACCCAGATCATAGATAAAAGCTTGACTTTAGACATGACAAAAGAAATAAACTGAAATATATTAATCTTCAAGAGAACACAAAAGTAATAGTTAAGTTGATAATGTTTTACAAGTAATAATGCAAAAGTCTGAATTGCAGGTATTGTTTTTCGGTGTTATAAAATATAGCGCATCATAATCATTTTCATGTTGTAAGTCATAAATATGTAATCATGTTGGAACATTAAATATGTGAAGGTGAACATGACAAAGTTAACGAGATACTCAAATGAAAACAAACAGTTCATCAAAAAGCAGCAGAGGTATGACTCTCGACTCTCCCATTTTACTTTCGATGAAACTACTTGTTTTATTGCGTTGCAGGCAAGATGAAGCGTAAAAAATTTATGGCTTACGCTTACAGCAAATATTACACTTGAATTTCGATCATACTTGTAACCATAGTGAAGAAAATAAACTTTGTCTTACCTTCAAATCAATAGATATGCACGTGCATAAACGTTCCATTCAATCCAAATAGGTATTCATTTTATTATTTATCACAATTTGTAGCATATCACTATCAGGATCCCAAAACTGAACAAAACTAAACTTTTTTTGTAAATTTTTCAAGATTTTAAAAGTATGCATTTTTGGCATACAATTAGAAATACTTTTCAATATTCCTTCGTCAAAAGTGTCACCAAAATACAAAATTGAACTATGAACTAAAACATATTTACAAAAAATGTTAATACGAATCACAGGTTTAAAAAAGCACTTTGTACACGTTAATTATGTACAAATAAAAATGAATGATGATTAGGAGTTTAAAACTTTAACTTTATTTCTTCAAGAATTAAACCACACTATGAAATATAGTTTTTTGAGGGTTGTCATTCGATATTCATTCATAGTTAATGAATAGCTTTAAAATTAGTATTTTAAAAATTAGTATGTAAGTTGTTGTCACTTTGATTAAAAACTTATTAGGCTCTTAAGCGATAAAGATCAAACTGACTATTAAAAGATTCCAGTTAGCATTTTACAATTACTTCTTCAACAAAATGATCAAGTCCAAGTGTCCACTTATTTTTCTCTCATGTCACCTTTATTTCCTAGCGTCATTATTTTTGTGGTTTTGGTTACTGTTTTATAACAAACATCAAAACTTGATACACTTGCGTTGTGCTTGCTTGCATGCCGAACAAATACTACACTGGTGACTGACTGACTGGCAGAGACTACTGTTGTAACAAAACCATGATCAAGATTATATTATGATCATCATCACCATCATCAAGTACATCAATTGTGTAGTCTAAGTTGCTGTAGAAGTAATGCAAATAGTGATTCATAATATATAATAAATATATAGTTGTTTTAGAGGTGATGGTGGCGATGGTGGTGGTGGTGTGTGTGAATACGCACATGTGCTTTTTTTCTATTTAGTCAGTTGAACAACACACATTGATACTCATTTCGCTTTGCACAATATGATTATCATTGTCTGCAGGACAAACCACTCGACTTCAACTTGAATCCAAAATCCAATCCACAAAGTAGCGTCTCTCTCTCTCTACATATTATTATACTTCTCTCAACAAAACCGCCCAACAATCCATAACCTAACATCATCATGATACTATACTCTGTTGTTTAACAGAAAAAGACTATGATATTTTGTATTTGTATCAAACTTTAACTATTCTCATGTTTAAAGCCTAGTTCAACACTGCTACTGGTATTACCAGTATTGTTGCTCACGTTTGCATACGCTACGCACTCATTCAGAAAGAAACGGTGGGAGTCGAGGAGTCGAGTGCAATGCAATGTGCATTGGAGAAATATTAAGTTAAAAAACTTACTATGTAACTTAATGTGATTGTCAATTTTATGTGGTTCGTGATCATGATCATAACAGTCAACGTTACAAAGAAGTCTCTCGACCGCGACTATAAAGCTGGGACACCATGCCAAAAAAATTGTATTAAAAGTTGATAGAAAAGTCAAAACTGTGATATACTACATGGTAATATGGACATGGACAGGAAGCCTTACGATATAAAATGCAACACAAAAGTATTCATTCACATTTTTGCATTGTGATTGTTGTATTCTGAGTGGGGATGTGATTTAGATTGTCGAAAAATTGTATGCACCAGGGAACATAATGACGATAATGACGCGGTGATGATGATAGCATGCAAACAATTTTTTAAGGTGAATACAAAGCACAGGTGAAACTAAAGTACCTGCCGTGTACACATATTTTAGGTTAGCTACCTTTAAAGCTGGTTTTTTTTATTCCAAACCTTCCAAGCAGTATGGGTGCAGGTGCAGTGCGATGTAATGGAATTTGTACTATCGTA
>JAQFXM010005799.1:0-14303 GCA_034693345.1 Entomobrya multifasciata | reverse complement strand
ACTTTGTTCTAACCGGTGGAGAACATCCTTTTGGAGATTCTAATCATCAAAGAGCTAACATTGTGGAGGACAAACCACTAATTCTTCAACAAGATTTGAGGATTCCAGAATATGAGAAAATTTCAGCTACGCAGCTTATTTTGGACATGATTTCTTCTGAACCAGCGTCTCGACCATCTGCTCAAACTGTTTTACATAGTCGGTCCCAAAAGTTCTTGCCCGTCTTTGATCACTAATAACTTTTAAATCAAGGGACTAATCAACATCTACCTTACATCATTGCATAGCTAAGAGTCTAACTTAAAAAAGAGCCAAACCACTGCCATGTAGGTTTTCCGATTTTTTAGTTATAGCTCATGAACTAAATAATATGCAATGCTCCAATGTAGAAAATAGGTTGTGATTCAAGGTGTCACATTTTCAAGGCTTCTCAAAAAGAAAGATTAACGACAAATTGGATGGAGTTTTTAGTGAATTATCTCCCAGTCTTTGGGCAATTGATAAATGGTATCAGTTGTCCGCTAATGGAAAAATCAGTGTTTTGGGGAATGAATGAAATGAACAAGTCCAACACACTAAAAATCCATGGAATGTAGATAAAGAACAGGGCATACTAAAATAGGGTTATACACTTACGATAAGTGTTATAGCACGAAATGTTAAGCAAACTATGAGTAGTGTTTGGCGTATAATGCTTAAGGGTTTTGGACTAACCCCTTGATATGCTAGATGAGTTTCTCGAATTATGCATCTCAAAAAGTGAATTCACAAATCAGATTTTGATGAAAATCCTACCCCGTGGTGTTGCAATTTCTTTCACTTCCCAGACCAAGTAGTAGCCATAATTAAAACGTCCGTTTAATATGACTAATATAAAACCAAAATCAAGCAACTTTATCCATTATTAAGAAAGATATGGCTAGTTAAAAAATTATTGGAAAAAATATGCCAAAAATCGGGGTTTTGACGAAAATACGTTCTTCCACCTAGCTCGCAAGTTTAAGCAGCTAGTAATAAATCCTTGTACATATATTTAAGTTAGACCCTTACCTATACAATGATGACAGGTAGAGGTGGTTTGGTCTACAGGTTAAAAAGTTATTAGTGGTCAAAGACGGGCAAAAACTTTTGGGACCGACTATGTATCTTATGAGATAATTAAAATCGTTTTAGATAGTAAGCCAGAAGTTGCTATTGAGGAAGTTAATAGCATTGTATTTCGATCAGAAGGTGAATGTATTTCTGTAGAATCTGAAATATTAACATCTGATCACCATATGGGTCATACAGGATCACCAGTGCCTGTGTTAATCTCAGCTCCTGAGGTCCACAAGCCAAAACAACATTTTGGTCGAAAAGTCGAAAAAGAGTCAGAACGAGTTTGGGGTCAAATCCGAAAAAAGTTTTTAACATAATCAATAATATGTAGTAATAATATTTACTAAGCATTGTGAATTAAAAAATGCTGATGTACTTTGCATTACTGCCTTTTCAAATAACATTAAGAGGCGGTTACAGATATCTTGCAATAAACACAAAAAAAAGTTTCTTCTACACAAAAAGTATTTAACGGGTTAGTTGGTCAATAAACGTACAAATATTTGCATGGTTAATACATTTTGCAGTAATTTGAAGTTAGAATTTTATACGAAAAGATTTATAATCCAAGAAACTATTTACATGTTTATGGTGACAGAATCTATTAAATTCTCTCATGTTTAAATAAATATTAAATCGTTTTATTTATTGTTTTTTAAAATCTTATAGCTACCAAATCCATTTTTCAACCCATGCTTTGTTCCAATCAATTTTAATCATAGATTTTGACACAAAAGTAGCCGTGTATTTGAGTTTGCCTTATTAATTTAAGTTTATACTAAAGCAAAAATATGCTCTACGAATATTACGTTTAACAATTCTACAAGATACCCTTTTTATTATGTTACATTTATTTTTCTTAGTTTATAATTTGTGTCAGCAATTCGAAATGAGAGGAAAAATTGATGCCCACGAAAAACCTTAAGTCCGTAGCAGTTTGTTTTATGCATAAAACTACAGTAATTATAGCATCATATGTATTACTCGTCCATAATTTCAAACAGTATTGCATGAAAAGTATAAGTTACTGCTGAATCGAAGGCTACTCGTCTAAACCATAAGAACTAGTAATTTAAAATTGGTTGTGAAAACATACATGTCTGGAAATGTTATATAAGCACTGAGCACATAAATATTGAAGCTGAAAACGCAACAAAATAATTATAAAAGTTAAGGTTAATAATCTGTACAAATAGATAGAACGTTCCTAACTTAGTAAATCACAACTAAAATCTTTTAAATTGCTAAATTACAGCTTTCTTAAATAATCGGGTCACGTAAGTCCACTTATTTTAATACCATGTAATAGTGCTTTACCGTAATTTTACTAAAGTATAGTATAACATGTACTATAAAATACAAAACAGTACTGAACTTTACATCTTACCTTCATAAAGTCAAGCTATGTGTAGTAGACTTTGGCTAAAAAATTGTGAAAACGAGAAAATTCAAGTTCGACTTAAAGAATAAGCTTAAGAAGTACATTAGCTACATATACTTCTCATTTCCAATTCTTTCTATATTTGTTTTTTAAACCAACCATGCTTAGTAATCGAATGTTCAAGCTCATTGCCATTTATGTAAATATAGTATCTTGTTTTGGAGTAATTCCTGTGAAATGGTCTTCGAAAACCCGAACTGCCATTTCGTCGTCACCATCGGCCAAGAAAAAAATCATTGTACATGACAATATCAATAGCAGTATGGGATCTCTTTGCAATAATCCAAATGACTCGATTTCACATTATGGGGGACTACCGACAGTTTAATATCGTACTTGCTTACGACATGGGAGGTTTTATTTCTCTTCTGCCGTTTTCTTTACTAACCTTTGGAGAACCGGAAGGATTGGCACTCATCAATAACGTATTTTTCTATCTGAAGCACATAAACAGTAATTGTTCCATAACAATTTATTCTTATTACCTCATATATTGCGATTGTAACACAAGTCTATTTTATGATTTTTTCAGAAATGTACATGCCAAAGCTCAACCCAAACATCAGCAAATTTTCTTTTCTTCTTGAAAGCTGTTTTATTATCATTGGCTTTATTTTGGCTAGTTTCGTTCCTCTTCCCTGGCTTCTAGTATTAAAATTTCCTGTTGCCCAATTTTTTTGGTAGTCTTTTGCCAGATGAAGGATGCCCTTTTCTCATCAATTTACTAGTCTGCTACGTTTATCCAATGTTCATGATATTAGTTATGTACCAAAACATTTGCGTATTTATTGAAGTAATGTTTTATATAGTGTAGTCATTGTGCCTTTCATTCTTCTTGAATTTCGTGTTGGTAGAAAACGTTCATCGTACTTTGCTTGTCATGAGCTACGAACTCCACCGGTTCTTTGGAATGCATGGAGAACTGTACAGTTACTCCAGGGAAGAATCAATGAAATAATAGGAATGTTTATTATGCCTGCCCAAATGCTATGTAGCAAGTTAGTTGTCATATGTGTTTACATGGTAATTAAACATTCAAATGAGCTACCAACATCCAGGAAATTAGTATGGATCAAGTGGTCTGTCTTGACTGGTATATCTTGGAGTTTGATTCTACTCCTTGGTGGATACATTTACCTATTTGGAAATAAAGTGCTGATTTCATGGAAGTATCATAAGTGGGAAGGTAGTTCCAAATACGAAATAAAAATTATGTCAAGGTTTCGGAAATCCTGTATTCCGATATCGGTTGCTTACGGAAATACGTATGTCATCAAACGATTAACTGTTTTAAAATTCATTAGAGGCTTAGTGACAAGTTTATTCAGAGCGCCTTTAACAGTTGGAGTAAAACGATAAAGCTATGTAAAATATCTTTTAAAATTTCGTTAGAATGCATCTAATCAAATGTTTGAAGCAAATGTATTATTAATTAAGGTTAAATATACTATAAACTTTTTTACTAAAAAGTTAAACTAATTACCACGTTTTGTCATTTCATTTGTATCATTACATTAATTAGTATTTCTATAAAAGAAAGCAAATTTTTAACTTATAATGAATGGTATATAATTTTACATTGGAATAGAACATACGAATGCCTAAAATTAAAAATAATTACGATAAGGAGTAGTCATGATTTTTATTTAAGTGCTTTTCTCTTTCTTTCTTTTTTTCTTTCAAGAAGGGATCAATTTTACCAAATTGATGGTTGACATTTTTGATCTTAAGCCGACCGACGTATGTATAACTAGCATTTTAAGGTTTACGTATTACAGAAAAATAACCCACTGCTTTTTACATGAATTTTATTATTCCATCCAAGCGTAATGAAGAATGCGTAATGTCTTTGATAAAATGTATAATTTGTACCCCAATTTTATCAAATTATTATCCATCTATCGAAATCGGTTGCCGAATTCATTTTCGTTTATCCTATATGGAATACGACAATGATACCCCGGACATCAGGCTATGAAAGCATCATTATTTTAGCTAGGCTTTTAACCGCAATCGTTATTAGCTTCTCTAGTAATTGCACGTGAAATTATATGTATACGTAAGTATCAGTGCGTAATTCATTTCTACACACTGAACATTAGCTGATGGCTTTTTATATGTATTTAATTCGTATCACTTTAAAGTTGGATTTTTATCGATTTCAATAGTTGAAGAAATGATAAATTATATTATATGAAGACAACCTCTAATCTAAAAGGATATTAAAATCTTTGTTAAAAATTCACTAGAGCTTGACCTTCAATTTGACCTTAGAACTTTGCTCAAATTGAGCATGAAGAAGTGAAATTTTTGTCATCTAAAAATCGAAAGTTGGTAGGGAAATGCTAAGCTGTTTGAAATTTAAAAACTTTCAAGGTTGCACGTAAAATTTATTACCATTAAATCTGCAGTACATTTTTGAAACCTTTAATCGATAACCCAACTACTACTCATAAAATGTTAAGCGATCGAATTTAAATTTTAATTGCTTTATACACCCCAATTGTTGCTTACTTTGGTGTTGTTCCTGTTAGTTGGTGTATCAAATCTCGAACTGCTGTTTCATGTAATCGGGCTTACAAACGAACAAAGCTGAATACTTTTGTGTTGTTCGCTTGGGCAGTTTATACAATAATTCGACTGATACAATTTCAAACAACTGGTGATTATATCAATTTCAATACTGTCCTCATTTATGGGTCTGGGTGCTTCATCTGTCTGGAAACTTTTGGAATTATGTCAATGCAAGAAAACGACGCCAAAGATCTTATCAACGCCCTCTTGACTTACCTCAACCTAATGAACAGTATATTTACAATTATTTTTATGGATGTTTTTAATTATATAACATTTAATTACATTCAACATTCATGGTAATTTAATTTTGACCTTGTTTCCGTAGAAATATATATGCCAAAACACAATCAAAACAATAGCAAGCTTTCATACTTCTTGGAATGCAGCGTTTTAATTATTGGGTTTGCGTTTGCTATTATGTTACTTGTAAACTGGACTATAGTATTCAAAAATCCGGAGTCCCCTAATTTGATGGGTAGCGTTATTATAGACAAAGGTTTTCCAAGAGTAATCACTTTTTTATTTTGCTATATTTAATCTTGCTACATGATATTAATAATGCACTTGAACCTCTGCACTTTGGCCTGTGCCATGTTTCTCTATGGACTACTGATTGTCCCCTTCATTCTTTTGGAATTTCGTTTCGGAAGAAATCCATCGTGTTACTATGGTTGTCATGAATTGCGAAAACCACCACTTCTCTGGAATGCATGGAGAACAGTGCAAATATTCCAGTTGAAAATTAACGATTTAATTTGCCCCCTTCTTGTTCCAACGCAATTTCTGTTTGGAAAACTGGTGGTTCTAATAGCATACATGTTAATAAAACATGGAAATACCTTGCCACCTTCTAGACGGATAATGTGGACTCTTTGGGCAACGGTTGAGTGTCTCTTTTGGAGCCTTTTGCTACTTATGGGAGGTTATATACATTTGTATGGAAGGAAGATACTAGGTTCTTGGAAGTATCATAAGTGGAGCAACTTGACAAAGACTGAAAAGAAAGCTCTGAAAAAGTTTAGAAAGTCATGTTGTCCATTGTCCATTGCACATGGTAAGACCTATATAATTAAAAGATTGACCGTGCTCAAGTTCATCAGAGGTATCATTGCAGGTATATTTAGAGCGGTATTAACAATTGGACTCAAACATTAATATATCAGTTAGTATTAATCTTTATAATGATTTTTACGAATTGAACTTTTATAAGCTAGTTGTGTTACAAAATAAACATAGAATTACTTGATTTATAATTTGTATACAACTTGTTAATAGTTAGATTCTTTAACTTGCCTTAAACTTAAAATAGAAATAAAGCACAATACAAGTTTCTTGTTGCAGTTATAATTATAAATTAAAATTGAATATTACATGTAAAATTTAATTAAGTATATGCAAAAGTGTGCTAAGTATCCCATTTTTAGATATAATATACCATTATAATGTTTGGTTCTGTGGATTAAAATTGAATGCATGTATAGTCATAGGCATACATAATGCATAATGTACTGCTGTCAAAGTTTGTACTTACTCACAGAAGAGTACAACTAGCTTACTTCTTTAAATCAATCTAGTCAAGATAAACAATTTTGAAGCATTTCTCATACATTTGGTAATACATATAAGAATAAAATCAAAGTTCGAAAATCCACAAAAATACATAACTAAACAATTAATCCATGGACAAGTGGAAAATTGACAATGGCACTTTAGGATGCGGTAATATCAATGGATATTTGTGGAATTCTATCATCGGTTTAGTTATTTTTGTGTCTCCATCCGTCGAGATACAACATTTATTAAAATCATATCCACCGCTCCACCACTAAAAGTCGTAAATTTATCGAATTCCATATATGTCAAGTAGAAAACAAAAGCAGTTCTCACAACCAACACAGCATAAATATTAAAACGTCATTTAAAAATGGAAACTCTATTTCAATTTGTATTGATTTTACCAATTCTCTCAATGCCAATTTGGGAAATCACAATGGCTCAAGACAATCACCTGGATAGGCAATTTCTAATTGATGTCGGTCGTGTCCCCAAAGATTTTACTATCCAGCCAAATTCCATGTATTTCAAACTAAAACGTTATATTGAAAGGATTCCAGAAATAAAAGTAAAAAATATGACTTCACGACCGTTTTTATTATACTTTGAAACATGTAAGAATGTCTTATGAAAATTGTAATTTTAAATAAACAAACAAAAATAAATAAATGTATGTTTTCCATTAAGATTTAGATAAACATGCTGCGGTAGAATTCGTTCAAGTTATTCAATTAATTGAGACGATCAAAGAAATTATTCCAAATTTGTATCCATCCGTTCATGTAACTGTAAGGTACTGTCTCGAATGAAAATATGCATGGAGGATGTGCGTCTGCATAATTTTAAGTTACAGGATTTATTTTATAAATATTTCAGATTCCCTTTGGCAAACAACTACCTTGATATGTTAATCGACTATTTTGACCCACTCCTTGAACAAATGTCAAATAATAATTTAATTATTGCAGGCGTTTCATTTGAGACCCCTTTTCTTACAGAAGCTTGTTCTTTATTTACCTTTCCTGAAACGCGTTATAGTAATATTTTGCTTATAGCTAAAACTTATATGAAAGTACAAAGCCATATATATTTTGAAAACGCTCCAGCAAATATGAGCAATGGTTATGTTGTAGAGCATAACCAGCTTTTATGCTCATCTCACCATGAAACTTACAAGAAAGCCAGTTATCTCGTTATTAACACCAAACTAAATGGGCATGAAAATTTTGTTCCTTCCCACGGAATTTTCAACAATTACTAGAAAAATGTGGGAATGACGTTTAAAAACATGCAAGCATCCATCAATCACCAATTTAGCAAAGTTTTTTTATCGTTTTACGTTATTAGAAGAAGATAACATAGTACAATTTGAAAACAACTCAAGTTATTCAATTGCACCGAGTAACCTCATGGGTACAAGAAGGAGGTCAGATCCGATGGAAACCAGAAATCGCTCAATGGGTTCTTTAAGTTCACCAAGGGTTGCAGAAATGAAATACATTTATCCTAATAATTTTACACTTAAGGCGGGACAGATATATCAGGATTTGTTATTTAAATTCATCGTCCACTGAAATAAAGATGCTAGCGAAAAACGAAGGGAGCAAACGATTATCGATCATTTTCATAACTACGATGATGATTTTGATGAAACGTATGGAAACCATGGATACGACATAATTCCATATTTAAGAAACATTCCCCGTAATGCCTACAACATAAATAAAACGTCTGAGATTTTATTATCAAAAGCAACATGTGCCTACCTAAATATTGTCAAATCCTCAGGATTTAAATCTATTTTCTTGGAACAAGGTATAATACGAAATAAACTGTCCTGGTAAATTGTATGTATGTATGCAATGTATTTAATAAATAATTTTTCTTCTTTGAAGGCGCATTCAGTCAATTAACTCAATATAAAGACAACTGGAAGTTGGCATGTAACGAAAACATTTTTCATCCTGAGATAACTATTTACACAACTATCCTTCCAAATAATACGTTCGAAGAACGGCAAAATGCAAACTCCGTTTCTGCAAACATCGTTATAAATTCGAATGATTGGGTTCAAAATAAAGATGCCAAAAGGAAAGCAAATACGTTAAATATCACAACCCAACTAAAGGCAGAAATGTCTCAAAGTTTGAAAAACTTATCGATCACTTGCCAAGTAAGGTTTCAATTTGAAACTTACAAACAGAACTTTGGGAACAATGGTAGACCAGCTGAAAAAATGGCGAAAGAAATTACGTCAAGTTGTGAACCAATTTGGAATGCTTCCAGCTCCATCATTGCTTTCACCAAATTTGATGTACGCTCATGGATTCAGGAATCCGAAGGATTATTAATGAAGCTTCTTGATGAATTTAAAGTTGCAAGACAAATATTAACTGCTCAGTCTCCCGCTAAAACTGTTATTTATATAACTTGTTCAAACCAGACATTTGACAAAACGAAAATTCGAATGGAATCGAGAAACCTTATACTGCAAGCCGGACGTTGCCGTATTATGGCATGGTTTTGAGGCAATACTAGAATGGGCGAGAATAAATGATGTAACAATTATGTTGGCACCATTTAAAAATCCTGCATATTATAGTAATCCAATTTCCTGGGAACCGTTAACACTGATGCCTGAACGTATGGAAGGTCTAGTCGAAATGTTTCCTATATTTGTCAGAAGAACCTACAATCATTCGAGAGTGTTTGGGGATTGGAATAGTCACTCGTTTCCTTGTATTCCAAAATCATCATCCTCACTGAATTCAAAGTTCCAACTGCTGCAATTTTCTCATGGGTTCACTGGAGTAACATTTAATATGAATTTAAGGGAAAATAGAGTAAAACTGACGGCAGAGGAAGTTCAAACTATTTTGTGCTTTGCACTAGGAAAATTTCCGAAGGTAGAGATAACGAACTTGGCGGACGGAAACCTTGATATTTTATACAAAGCCGTTTCAGATACTGAATTTATTGGTCATTTAATTAGAAATGAAATTGTTGATAAAGCAATATATTTAGAACTGGAAATAAAACAGGTGGTTCACTCTGTAAACAGAGTTTTATACAAAATTGTGATAACGCTATAATATTTAGGATTCATAGTGAATTTACACATATCCAACGGATTGTATAAGGAAACTGTTAATATTCACGAATTAGAAGTTTTGAAGAAGAAGCTTGGCAAAGGAGTTCAAATTGGGCTGTTTATTGACGACTGTATCGAATTCGCTAACAACACATTCTCAGAGATCAACAAAGATACTGCGTTGTACCAAATTCAGCAGGAATTAATTATCAAATTTAATTATTTGGTATGCAATACTGAAAATGTGCTTGCTGATAATTCGAACGATAAAAATATCCAGCAATACTTAGACTCGCACTATTATCTAAAAACGGTATTTCATCTCATATTTCCCCATTTAAAAGATATCCAATTCCGTCTAAATCCTAATCAAGAAACCTTATTAGAAGATTCTGGAAAAGGCTTACATATCCTGACAGATGTGAATAAGTATGCACACATATACAAAACAAACGTCTTCATTGTAAATGCTGTGTCGACTGAAAAAGACTTTTCTGGAAAAATTAGTTCGTGGCAAATATATAATTATTCAGATCTTACATTCACTGGGATTTTTGAAGAATATGAGTCAGTTTACATGGAAAAGGAACAGTGGGTTCCATTCATGCTTTGGAATAAACATGAAGAAGATAAATACAACTTACCAGTCTATGACAATTCAGCAGTGTTGGCTTGGTCTCTCTCAGGAATGGCTGTGGTTTCCGTTCTTTTCGTAATTTGGCTGCATTGCTAGCACAAAAAATTAGACGACATAACATGCTCTTATCTGACGAGGATGTTCAAGAATTTCTGGAGGGGAGAAAGTATGATAAGGATGATCCTTCTAAAATTGATATTGATGGTAATGCAGCGATTTTTGAGGCATGGGGATACAAACAAGAATATGAAATGAACAAAAACGATATCAAGGTTGACACAAAAAATGTTCTTGGTTTTGGTCAATTTGGAGTGGTATACAGTGGCACTATTCAAAACGAGGAACTTAACATTTCTACTAGTATTGCTGTGAAAATGCCACGGAGTGGGTGCACTAAAGAAACATTGAAGTCAATGTTAAGTGAAGTTAAGGTGCTTTGTTATGTCGGGGAGCATGTAAACTTGGTAAGGTTTATTGGTTGTTGTACAAAAGAGATTAGTCAAGGTGTGCTGTGGATTGTTACCGAAGAATGTTTGGGTGGAACATTGCAATCGTATTTGAGAAAAAAGAAGGTTACTGGAAATTGTAGAGATATTTTGGCTGATATGGTACGCTTGTGTAGAGAAATTGGTTGTGGGATGGAATTTATTGCAAAGCAAAAAGTTGTTCATGGGGACTTATCAGCGAGAAATGTTCTTCTAGATAAGTATAATATATGCAAAATTGGAGATTTTGGATTGTCTCGTAAACTGTATGAGTATCAGACGTATGTAAAGCAAAATGAAGGTCCGATGCCGTGGAGATGGATGGCTTATGAAAGTCTAAAACGGATGAAATTTTCAACACAGTCTGATGTTTGGAGTTATGGTGTAACTATATGGGAAATTTTTGCACTAGGTACGTGTATGCTTCAGATGAGCTTTACTACATTTTAGACATTTAATACCAAAATGTATTTGACATATTTTATGCAAGATTCAATTGATGTATTTATGTATTTTGCAATATACATATGCAGGTGACTTACCGTACCCTGGCGTAGCATGGAATGCGACATTTATGGAAGAATTGTACAGTGGTAATCGTTTAAGCAAGCCCCGTTATGCGACTGAAAACATGTAAGTTTTTACGTGATAATTTATACTACTACTGTATATTACTTTGCTTAATTCATCTTAATTTTTACTGTCATTTTGTATTATTTCTAAGATATGACATGATGCTTAACTGCTGGAAATTAGAAGCTGAAGATCGGCCAAAGTTTTCGGATTTGGTAGCATATTTTGCTGCGTTGGTACCTTACAATGCAGTTATTTAACTTCAATGACCTTCCTCTTCTAAACCATTTTTTCACTACAAATGAATTTTTAAATTAAAAAACACTTAAGGTTTGTATTGTTTTTTGCATTTACTGCAGTGTGTATTAAGTATCTGATATGAAGCTCCAATTCAATCAAAAAAATCATTAATAATAAATACTATTCTACTTAAATAAAATCACTGAAGCCACAAATTGACGTGATTTAACCTCAACGGAAATATTAAAATATGCGCCTTTGGCATATAAATATGCGTGAAATTCTAATTATTTTGCAAATTAAAACGTGTACCAAATTTCGTGATAAAACCGATCTAGCGGAAGTTTGTGGTAAATGAATGCTAAACTGAAACGAAGATACATATGTATAACATGTATGCATTCGAATAACGTGCAAGATTTAAAAAAAACATATTTTCGAAACACTTTTCCCGCAAACACATGGTTCTAAAAATCATATTTTTAATTTTATTAAAATGGAACTTGGCATACATTATTTCGGTTATCTAAACGTTTTCCTATTTATATCTTCTGCCATGACAAGTGCCATAGCTCAAATTTCCACAGGACCAGATATTGTACTTGATATTGGACGAGTAATCAAGGATTTTCTACGTACCGAAAATCCCATACATTTACAATTGAGAAGTTATGTTGAAAATATTTTGAATAAAAATGGTGGAAACATTTCTTCGACGCAGTTTCTGCTACACTACAAAATCAGTAATCCAGTTTAAATCAACTATAAAATGCATTCTGCTAAAACAAAGTAATCCTATCCTAAATTTGTTATCTTTCTATCGTACTTTTCAGCTTTATGCAAAGAGGAGGTCCAAGAATTCGATTATTTAGTAAAAGTAGTTGACATCATTCAAAGTGAAAATCAGTACTTTCGTCCTTCATTGATTTTAACGATCAGGTAAGGAACAAGTATAAATAGCTTAATATATTTTTCCATTATATATTTTAATTTTGTCAATATTTTTTCAGATTTCCTCTTTCTCAAAACTACAACAATATCTTCATGGAAGATTTTCCTAAACTATTCCAAAAGTTATCTAAGTATGCGGCAATTATTGCAGGGCTGTCGTTTGAGTATCCTTATATAGCAGACATAACGTCGTGTAATGAACAAAGCGTTCCAAAAGGGGACAACATCATTACTTTAGCAAAACGATACATGCAACAGAATAAGTTTGTCCATTCAGAAGCGGCAGAAACCACTATGAACATGAAAATAGGCTATTTTGTGGATTATGACCAGCTTTATTGTCGCGTTCACTGGGAAAGCTACGAGCAGATAGATTTTCTGATAGTTAATGTGGTATTTAATCGACCTCATACGTTCATTGAGTCATATGGAATTTTTCACAATTCCATGAAGAATGTGGAGACCTCGCTTAAAAATCTTAAGACGGTCACAAAACCTGCATTCACGAAGGTATATTATCGACTAGTTTTGGGTCACACGAATGGCGGGGGAAAACTATGGATGAATTCACTAAGACGTTCCAAAATAGACCAAAATACGATACATAACTTCACCAATAAAATTTCTAAACGATACGACAAATTATTTCTGAAATACGTTTTTCAATGGACTAGTACAGTAGATGGAAATATGAAAATAGTTTCTCTAGATCAACTGACGGTCGACAGCTCTGAGACATCCAGTTCGGCCAAGAATATTTACAACGAAACTGTGGCCTCAAATATTATTCCAATGATTGACAGTCTTCCAAAATACATAAACACATTAAATAACAATTCCAAAGTTCTCTTCCATAAATCAATGAAAACCTTGTTCAGTACCATTTCTTCAGCAGGCTTCACATCATTATATTTTATTCAAGGTATGCACAATTTACTTAAGTCAGTTCGCATTCGCATACAAAACATAAACTAAACATACCAGGCCATTCTGTTCTGATACGATATACTTTTTTAATTAGGGGACCTATCAAAATTTGGGTGGCACTTAAATAGGGAGGAAAAACCACACAGCACAAATACAATATTCCAATCTGGTATAAACTTGTACACCGATTTCGTCCCAACCAAGAGCCAATACGAATTGGATTCATGGTTAAAGAGTCTACCTCTAAAAATATCATTTGTCCTGTTGAACTCTTATTACTGGTATCAGGATCGACACCCTGAAAGAAAAGCAAAAAGTATTAACAACACTAAACACTTTGTACATGAAGTATTCAATTATTCAATGAACGTGTCACTTGGATGTGCAGTATCGATTGACTTTTTTCAAATTGATCGTGATTTTACTAACGAACAAACACCGGCATCAGAAATGGCAGGAGAAATGATTGATAATTGTGAACTAATTGTGAGCGATGTTGATTTAATAGTGGCCTCCATCCAGTTTGAATTTTCCAAAGCCATCGAGACTTCATCAACAAAATTAATGAGCCTTTTGGATCAATTTGCAATTGCAAATCTATTTTTGACCCAAATGTATCCCGAGAAAACTATTATACTCGAACTTATACCACATACTGAACGAGATGGGCAAAGAAATAGTATGAAAGAGAAAACTCTTTATTGCACTCCTAAAGCTACATCATTATGG
>JAQFXM010005798.1:0-14305 GCA_034693345.1 Entomobrya multifasciata | reverse complement strand
CCGATACTTTTTAAAAAAGGCTCTCTGCTGGATACAGTTAAAGGGACCTTCTTACCATCAATATTTTAAGATTTCGTGGTTCTTTCTGACAGAAATATAGGAATTATATAGATAAGTGTACGTAAATAGTATTTTAAACTGAAAGAATGGTAAAAAATTCCTTCTCAAGTAAAAAATTGACTGTCAGACTAACCGTATTTCTAGTTAGATGCAGATATTATTTGAATTGTTAAGTCGCTTTTGAGGCAAATTACTTCTTAAGAAATCAGCATGACCGATCTCATTGTGACTCATCATCATTTAGTACTATGCCATGGCCATAGAATAGTAATAAAAATGAATTTATGTTGCAGGCGTTTCTTATTATATGTGTGAGAAGTTAATCGTTCCTATTTAAATCTCAATGTAATAGATTAGGTATTAAATACGAAATACGCTCCTTGCCGTATGAGAAAATTATGCAAATATAAGATGACAGTTAAGTGCATCATCTAATCCCCATTATCATCAAAATGCACTAAAAATAATATTAGCAAATTGCTTGCATTATTATAGCAGATAAAAAAGTCCCTTTAAATTATTTAATCACTTTACTATGATGTCATGTCATTCATCGTTAGAACTCTAAACTTTAAAGCATATTATCATAATGTCATGTCATTTTCAGTTTATTGACAATGTTAAAAGCTTTACCGACCATAAACTGTCAAGTCCAACATTCGAATTTATCATATAAAATTACTTTAAATGTTGAATCGTTGAATGTTGTTGATGTGATTTTTAGAAGGATTTTAGTGTAAACTTTTCAGCTTCGGCAAACGGCAACCATTTCTATTAATGGTTTATTCATGGATATTACTAGAGAAATTTAATGTGCACCACTGTAACATGCATGTATGTTGATGTACCATGTACCTTTTAAAAACAAGGCATTCAAATAGAATCATGAAAAGTACAAAATCATTATGTAACTCATTTTAACTACCCATTGAACAATCTTAGAAACTGAAATCTTGACGATGTGTGAATGTCGTGTAAATTTTGAGGGTTTTTGTTATGCAAAAGAAAAAGGAAACTGCTGAATCTCTTGTGTAAAATCATCCAAACAAAAACACAGTGAACCAAGTAAAACTGTATTGTTGTAATGTAATTACAGCTTGTAGTTTGTGGCTTTGTGGATGTTTTTGATGTTTTCCCTCTTGTTTCTATTTCTTCTTACAATTTTACTTTTATAAGCTTACTGACTGATTGTGAGAGATACACGCACAAAGACACGCATTTGTTTTTATTACGTCAAACAAAACGGGAATCTTCTATTCTAGTGTGCGTATTATAAAAGCAAGAAACAAAAGAAATGAAACTTAACGAAGAAATAAGATAGGACTTATATAAGTGTACTTATAGGTTTATACGTAAATATAAATGAAGTAGTAAAATGTGTTCAGTAAAGTAAATGAAATCGAAGGCAAAACGGAGAGAAATGTAAATGAATGGCTGGTTGGTGTCTTCGTACAGAAATATAGCAGTTTTGTAGCTAAAGTTGTTTTTCTTCCTTTTTCAAAGATATTTTTGGACATTACCACTGCCATACCACCGTCGTGGAGTTCACAAAGACATTGCAATGAAAATACATGCATAACAGCATGACATACACAAACATACAGACAGAGAGACACAAGCAGTTTTACTGTTAAAACTTTTCCCAAAAATAAAAGATTTTCAAGGTTGCACATTGAATTTGATCCAAAAGAAGGAGAATAAGACGAGAAGAGATTGAAATCTGGGAAAGATAAAGATTTATACAACACAGTAATCAATTTCAATTATGTGTGTGAGCGAGAAAGATAGAGAGAGAGACCATGAAAACTGATGCATAAAATTACAAAGCTATAAATCCATCCAATCCAATCCAGGCATCATGTAAAGTGTTTTCAAAATGTTCCAGTCTCTATTTGTCTTTTCCCTAAATATATTTATTTTAAGTCTCGACATTATGGAGATGTGATCAAAATCATTAGCTCAGCATTATCATTTACCAGATCTCTTTTAAAAGAGGTCTTTTAATTTTTGTGAACACGAAGCATGCGCGCATTTAAGATATAATGCGATTTTCTTCGTTATGAAAAGGACAAGTAATATTTCACTTTGTAATGGGCTTGATGAAAATGAGTATGAAGAAAAAATTACTATTGAATATTGGATAATAATATCGGTAAATTATAAAAGAGGATTGATCTCTCTTCAGTTCAGTCCAGGCCATGGTCACCAGTCATCACTAATCATCATGATAATTTTTTTTTATCCATCGTCGTCACAAATCACAGCCAAGAAAAATTAGCAACAAGTTTACAGCATAGCACATCAGGATCAGTAGAGGTCATTTATGTCATTCACATTCATGTGGGAAGGGAGAAGGTACGAGTACACAACTTCATTGAAAAGATGGGATCAAAGTTCGTTTTGAGCAGAACAGGGCAACAATTTTTTAGCAACAAAATGACTCGTTTGTTAAGCACGTACAATTGGTAGGGTCTGTATAAATAATACTTACAATTTCCAGAATAAATTATGCTTCATTTTTTAAATTTATGTAATCATAATCAGCAATAAACCTAATCATTATATTATTAAAATAGTGAATTCTCGAAAATGTTTTGCTGGAAAAATGGTGCGTTTTGTAATACAAATTAGTCCAATCAATGGTTTTTAATTCAATTTTGCTCTTGAGACTAAAACCAAATCTGTCAAATCTTAACTATTTAGATTATATAATCAATATCAATAGAGTTTCTAAAGTTCACTTTCGGAACTTAAACAAAAACAGTTAATTTAAGTTTGTCCGACTAAGTTTATTCGTTTACGTGGAAAATACTCTCGTTGGTTCTTATATACAGAAAAATATGAATTGTGATGGGAAAAGACTTGATATCATTTGATTTGTATTTTATGATACCCATTCCTAATTTATTCAGGTTAGGTCATCCATCACCCTTCATCATCATCATCATCAAGCTTGTAAACAAAAAATGGCTCTTCTTTTCATTCATTTTTGTAGGCTGCCGACTACTTCTATCTCAAAATCAAATCTAAACTCATTTCTACTTAAAAACATTGATTTCTTCACTTTTCGATCAGTTGATCAGTTACTATTATTTATTTATGCATGTGTATACATTTGTAGTTTACAATTTTAATGTAGGTACTTTAGTCCATTTCACGCATAAATATGTATAAATCACTGCAACAGCATTTTGGATAATAATCATTCAATAATCATGCATATTTATAACACTCACAGTCAATTGAACAAGTGCATGAAGAGATGTGATACGATCACCTGAAAATCTTTAAGAAAGATCATGATTTCGATTTTTAAATCAACAACAGTACATTGTTCAGCCCATCATCATATCACGAAAATGTGTAACATGTTCTTGTAGTAGCCCACTAGCAATAACCTCGTTCAAAAAAATAGACACCTTCCATTCTAATTTTTTTCTCGTAACTTTTTTATACTATCAGATCAACTATTGTAAAAACTCCATTTTTATAGGAAATCTTGTTAATGTGAACGTCTTAATTTTCTATTCATATTTGGCCATGCTGATCAGATCTCTCATAAACGTGTTCACTTTTAACTTGCTCTTTGCAATCAATGCATGTTACCACCTTTTTTGGAGGCTGACACCTGAATGACTCACCACCTGAGATTCAAGTCAAGTGACAATAAAAACATCTTTTCTATCATTTTTATTCTTTTTTATACATATCCTCTAATAAATGGAAATTTAGGTTCTCACACAAACACAATCTCTCTGACAGACATCAGTGCGGTTTTTTTTGTAGTAAAAAAAGAAGGGCGGAGGAGGGCTAGCAACAACGGGAGCACAGTTAACATCATCATCATCATCATCGTCAACAGCAGTATATTTTTTTCTCTCTAAATTGTAATTCAACTCTCATTGTTGTCCTTTGAAAGATGAGATGAATGATGACGAGAGATGAGGTTAACACAGACACCAGTCTAATTCACTGTTCATTCATAATAATCTCCTCATCTCCTCCACCGACCAACATAACATAAACACCTGCCTGCTAAACAAGTGCTGATGCGATGCAGTTTAACAATGTATTCATTGTAAGTGTTTATACAACAGTTACCAGTTTCTCACTTTTTATTACTGACTGAGAGAGAGAGAGATGTACTCTTTTCTGATTTGATTATTTTGTATTTGTGTGTGTGAATTGTAAAAATACAACTGTCTGACAGACACACAACTTTTCTGGTGACGATGATGCAGAAGCGATGATGATGAGATTCATTTGCTACCTGAGTTCCGCATTTGACTTTTTATAATATTCATTATAGCTCTCGGCTCTTTTTTAGTAACATCATCATCATTGCCACCGACTTGTTTATTTATATCGGCTCAACAAGCAGAGAGGAGCACAGGTGGTAATATGTAAATGGGTGTTGGTGTGTTGTTAAATGTTGTAGGATTTTCAGTCTACTCGCTCTTCACTCCCATCAAAAGTAAATATAGAGGTAGCAGTAAACAAGACAAAAAATTAAACAAGAGTCCTAAAAAGATGTTTCAAAATCTTTAGACTTTTTCTGCTTCTTTTGTGTTGGATTATGCAATGGGGCATCATCATGAAATGCATGTTGATGAGATCACAGGTGAACATCATGTAATAGCAATACCCAAAGTCGTTGCATGATTAGGTAAAGTAGCTGCACGAAAGAAGCTAGTCATTTAAATAAATAGTATTTAAAAAAATAAATGAAAATAGGAACCAAAATATGGTTACGTATAAAAAGTAGGAGCATTTATTGCATTTTATGCTAAATATGGATTAAATGTAGAGAAAAAATATATATCATTGAATTACTTCTCAACAAACAGGAATAATAGTGCAACGACTTTAGAAGAACAGACCTAATTATCTTTTTAAATTAGATATCGCACATTGATGGGAACTATAATATATATTTCATATTAATCTGTCAATAATATAGAGATAACAGTCAAGGTATTGCTATAAACATGTACTATTTATGTAGGAAATAGTAAAATAATTTGTTGAATACTGATATATGTGCATATATCCAATTTTACAGTTATATTATAATTAAATTTTACCCAATTGAACTCAAACGGCAAGTATTTTTACGAAATAAAAAAACTAGAAATGAATCAGGAAATTAATAGCTAGAGCTGCTGTAATAGGAGAGGGGAATTAAGAGAATGTCAGCAAAAACAAAGGACTCATCATAAAAATGACTTATTAAACTTATTATGTTAGTTTGCAAATTGCCATCTCTTTTAATTCTCTTTGTTCGCATCGCGTTCCTCGTGTGAAGGAGCGTTTAGTCAAGTATGGTATTGATAAAAAATTGAATTGGTACGCTGCGCCATGCTATGCAATTTTTGCAAATTCCCAAATAAATTGTGTGGGCAAATGACTGACAGGATCACACCTTCGAACTAAATTTTAACTGCAATTATGTTGTTTTCAACCAATAAATTTGTATATATTCTCGCTCAAAAGTAATTTGTTCAAAAAATTTCAAAAAGGGTAATTTTCAGACAAAAAAACTGACGAAATGGGCAAAAGCGGATCACAAGATGTTTGACTCCAATGATGATGTAATGGAGGTGGTGACAGAAAGACAGGAAGGAAGAAAGCTATTAAAATTAATTATCTGAATGGATACATATAGGCAACTTAACATTTAAATTTGGGTGATTTTTAATGTAACTTATTTCATTTCAGTGCGTAATTTGCGCATTGGTCAATTTAAGATTGAAATAATTGAATTGTTCGTACTTACTTCAACACTACCATAATTTGTTTGAATTTGAAAATTTGAAAACGCTATGATAGTAAAACTATATTATATACTTGTTTTCTAACTTACCTTAGAATATTTACTGGGGACGATGATGATAGTATCCAAAACCAAATTATATCCCTTTAGTCGCGCACTTTATCTCAAACTTTAAAAAGTCAGTCACGACACGCTCAATATGCATTTGATGTTTTTTGTCCATCCACATTTACTGGACTTTGACTTTTGTTCAATGAAAACACCCACAAAAAACCTAATTTTTTTCACTCTCCCTTTATTTTCTCGCATGCAAGCCCAAAGCTTTTACATAATGTATGGTCTATAGGTTAGGTTCAACTTTTGAAAGAGAAAAAAACAAGGAAGTGAAACAGCAAAAGTTGAAGTTTCAAAGTGGTACAATGATTATCCTGAGTGATAATGATAATGACGACGACGAGAAGATGAAGATACTCTTCTTCTCAACTAGCTTATTATTATCATACTATCCATCCATCCAAAACAACAACTTTTCTCCACTCCCACACTTCTACTAAATCTCCACACGTTCACACACACAAGAGTTACAATGAGTGTGTATATAATTTTGTTGCATGTACAACGTAACCTATTGTGAGTAAGTTCATGAGAAACACTCTGCGTAGATCTCAGGAAGATTTTATTATTTTCAAGTTTTTCAATAGTTCACAGACACCACATGCGGAGCAACTTGTTGAAAAATCACAACATTCAACAGACACCAAAAACCAACCAAATAACAAGGCAGCAGGTTAATCGTTCATAAGGTTCATAGAAAACATGCATAAAAGAAAAGAAGAGTTGTTGGATGATGATGATGATTACAATTGTTGATCATGGAACTCATCACCTGCAGCAGGATCGGATCAGACCACTCACTCAAAATTGTTTATACCTGCACTGAACGCTGCACTATTGTATATTGATATTGTCCTTGAATTTCTTTTATTATTATAAAAAGAAGGAAATTTTCTGTATACAGTATTCCCTTTTGATTTTGATTTTTACATGAAAAATGGAAGAGTTCAAGGCTGGCACCACCACAGATCAGTGCGTAGTTGCATTGTACACACACATGAAACTTTACTAGCACACCTTTTCCCACAAAATATTGGATTTTTTTGGAAATCCCCAGAATATTCTTGAAGACAAGGTTTTCTTTTTTGATTTCTAGCTTGATGGATGGAAAACCGATTGTTGATAGGTTTTCATCTATGGAAAATTCTTGCAAGTTAGTAAACAAAAAACAGTATTTTTCTGTATATTTCACGACCACGGTCTTTCCACTGTTTTTCGTCAAACGATAATTATCAATGTCAACATAACGGTCAGCTAAGAACTGAATTTGCAAAGTTCGTTGAAGTAACGATGTGTTGTCCTTTTCCAAGAAATTTACCTTAACAGGTAAGGTTTGTGGTAGGGACCTTTAATTGAATTAAACAAAAAAGGGGTACATAATTAATAGTATAACATACACTCATCATCAATTATTACTTACGAAACTAGACTCATTTTTGTGTTTTATAGAAAAAATGACTAATATTTTTTAGTTCTAGCAAGCAAGAATTTTTCATTGGTTTACTCATCATTTATATTAACATAAACACTAATCTGTTTACTATTCCTTTTCGCTGCCAATCCTTTTTTGACAATGACAATGGTTTTTTTTACTACGTAGATCAATATATGGAAATTAATGTAAATATTTTAACGATGAGAATGATGGTCGCACGTTTAAAATGGTAGTGTCAATGATGATGACGAGACGAGTCGCAAGATCACAACCCACAAAACAAAACAGAAAAGTAGCCTTTTAGAACCATAGAAGATTGACTTTGGTAGTATGAGTTTTATTACTTGGAGCAAATATGTTAAATGAATACGTTAAATATTTTAAATGTAGCAATGTGCTCTTAAACTTATGCCATTATACTGATGTCATAATCATGTAATTTTGACATGAATAAATTTAGAGAGGTGAATCTCTTTCTCTATTAATAAATTTACCACTTACTTTTTTTAAATCTTTTCAACCAAAGAGCCGTGTGGCTTGGATTGGCTTTGGCGTGGCACATGTATCTGTTTTAGCAGAATTGCACAATTTTTTCTCGGTTGACTTGAACCACACTTGGATAACAACTCGCCCACAAAAATCTTAATGTCACCCTTCGTTCTCTTTTTTAAAGAGTAATCCAATCAAGTTTATAGTAAAAACACCAGCGTAGAAACGAGACCACTCACTCGCAAGTCACAACTACTGTTTCTTGTCTTTAAATTGAGCTAAATGAAAATGGGACATTTACACCAACTCTCTCAAACAGTTCAAAAATGAGCCAAACCCCACACACACACGAACGACAAGTAGCCAAAAATATCAGTAAAACTTGTGATTCTGCTGATGACGCTGCAGAGTTTATTTATGGGACAACGCAATTAATCGCCTGGTTTGTTTTATTGGACAGAAAGTTAACAGCTACAACAGTTGTCGCAACAATTTATTAACTCAGAGCTTTTTTTTCTGGTGGTAAACGACAGACAACGACCTGGATTGAATTGGATAATGACCACTTTATATGATTAGATGAGACTGACACTCCACTCGCTTCGCGTCACGTTTACACAAAATTATTGTCCAATATGATGTTTTAATTGGTTGCAATTTGCAATACAAAAAATATTTACTTTATCCAGTTCATCAGGAAGCACAAAAAAATGTCACAAACAAATAACAAAAACAAGGATGAGTTAATATTATGTAAAAATTTATTTACGTGTTTGCAAAGCACGAGAATTATTTGTGTTTTTTTTTCATGAAAAATCTTTAGCCGTAAACAATCTTATAATTTTTTTGGCACATGAGAGCTTATTTTTCTGTAGATGATAAGATGATGATGCATTTAGCAATATATTTTATTGGATTGCACATGCACACCAGAAAGATATGAACAGAGAATCTTTTTTTCTGTAGCTCCTTAACAGACAAACTCTGATCGTCAACTGGTTGAAAAAGGATCAAGTGTAAAGCATCAAAAATGAGTTGCTAGTAAAATCCTCACAAAAACTGCATGCTGTATTCTTTCACATCATATCATTCTCATCCTTTACCAGTTGCATTACACTACACCTTGCTTGTATACAGCATTTTGTTCACAGATTTAAAACTTTTTGGGATTATTGCATTTTCTATAGATGCAATATACACATGTACATTACATATATCGTTTCAATATCACACACGTACATCACAACAAGTCAAGTGAACAGTTCACATTTAAAATTTACATTTTTATTTTTCAAGATGAAAACCAAGTTAAACTTTTATAACATCATCATCAAATCATGATTTTATTTTATACAGCAGTTTTGTAGTAAAAGTAACATGCATTATGCATGTTGCTGTATTTTTCTCCTTTTAGATCTAATTTTTCAGTACTCAGTGAATTCATTTAGAAATATTGCCATTTACACATAAGAACGGGACCTAAATTTTCTACTTTGATTTTTCAGATGATCAACTTTACTTGCAAACAGCCCCTTTTTCTGTCTACCTTCTTATTTTTCATATCTCTTGAAAATCTCCTGATATATTTTTATATTGCCCAACAAAAACTATTGCTCCTCCGCCGCTAAACAAGCTAATTTTACTTGTCCTTTTTTCTTCTCATGTGCAACTTTTAGGTACTTTTCAAATCTTACTTTACGACGACCAAGACGATTCTTTGATCATGATCATTATTTAGTCTTCTTCCCTTTTTTCGCCTTTCTTCACTTGTATTTTTCCTTTCAAATGAGAGTCGACTGGCTATACAAGAAGTTTTTGAACACCGAGACCGAATGCATGGCATGATGGGAGCCCCAAGAAAAAAGACGCTCTCTCCTTCTTTCTCAGTCAAGTCAAGTCAGTGTCGAGCCGAGGGAATAAAAATAATTGTCAGCGGATTTGTTTGGCTTTGGTAAGCTTTATGGGATAATTTTCGGTAACTCCACTCCACACACGTATTTATCTACATTGTCATATATTTCTTTTTCTTGTTTAAAGTTTAAATCCAAAATGACAGTATGACAGACTCGATGATTTTAAAATGATCATGATGAAACATTCATTGTATGGATATTATATACATTTTTATGAGAGTTTAAAGCAAATAAACTTGTCTTTCAATTCAATTCAGTCTCACTTTTACAAACTTCTCCTTTTTTTCCAGAAATAATACCAAAATCTCTTTCAAAAGCAGTGTATGTGCAACTTTTTATTTTTATTATACCCAATTCTACCTGTGAGCAAACCATACTGAAAGATAAGACCAAATAAAGATAACAATTGTTAGGTAATAAAAGTGTGCGCATAGTGCGCACGCGTAAATGCAGTTTTGTCAGGGGACCACTAAAATTGAATTGAATACAATTTATATCTCTTTAGAGAAAATGACATTCCATTTTTAGCAAAATAAGTATAAAGGGAAAAGACGTGTGGCCTGCACTGAGTCACGACACTCGAGAAAAAAAGAACAGATGCAAAAATGCAACTTTATTTTCTTAAATACCTTTTATCTTTTTGATCATCTTCAGCAAAAGCTGACATTTTGTCAGTACGGTACACCAATTCATTATAGTCCCTGATTCTATCTTTAAAATGACTTCAAATTAAACGGAAATGCTGCCAACTGCAATCAAATGACTTATTTAAAAAAGATACTTGTTCATTCATGTGCTGAGTTTTGCAAGCTGGAAATTCCCAAACTAAAGATAAAATCCTTTGGAATGGAATTTCGCTCAATAAGTTTTCCTCTTTTGAGTCGGCATGCCGTTTTAACCGTTTCTTCGTTTTTTGCCGTTGGAAGGCATCCGTAAAAAGTATTTTTCTAGCTAAACACTCTCCTCTCATCCTTCTTCCATGTTGTCACCTCTCGCCCTTGTAAACTGTCAAAGCTCACTTTGCACGAGCCACATCCAGCCCATCCCCCTTTTTTCTCTACTCATCCCCGCATTCTTGCATATCCCCACGTTAAAGAATCTAAAAGAGGAATCTTATTTTCTTTTTCCAAAAATGTCAAACCGCTTGTTTGTTTTTATGCAATGTTGAGTGTCGCAAAGTGTACAAAGTCGCAATATGGTGCATGCTGTGCTATGCGGTGCTGTGTGCAAGTCAAGTGCAGCGGTGCATCCATGCAAAAAAAACACTTCATGGAAAATTCATTACCTTCATTTCACTTGACATTCATTACATTTTGACAAGAACAACAGCTCGACTTTCTAAAGATCACTTCTTAAAGATAAGTAATTTGAGGCAATCTATCTCAGTAAAAGCATTAAATATGTATATCACCATTTTTTGGTCACGTGGCTTCGCTTTGGCTGGATATTTTTTAAATGAATGATCCAATTTAGCTACAAAAAAGCGACGGCGACAGCCAAAAGACAAGGAAAATTAATGCCAAACTAAAACCAAAACAGGCAGTTAAAAATTTTCCACAGTCACGATGCAAAGCCAAAGCCAGACAAGTGGTGACTTCATAGATGAAAGGAAGATTTTACCAAAGAAACACTTTATTCACATTATCAACACAATGAGCATCTTACATAAAATATTTTTGTGAAAAATTACATGATATTATGCATGGAACCAAATGGTCCAAAAAATATTTGCTGACATAAATTTCACTTGGCATAAAACAAACATCATTTTAAGTCATAGTAGAGCATCACACAAAACATAACACTTAATTTTATCTGTACATTTTTAGAAATTTGAATAAGAAATAGGGCTACATACAAGGCTGGGTAGGGAGAGAGTGGGGGCGGATAGAGAGGAACAAAAAAATATACACGTTGCTAATTAATTTGTTCTCTAAAAAAGTAATTCTAGCTCCTCTCTGAATGGATAAAAATGGAAATATCATGAAAGAAAAAGAATGCTGCGTAAAAGATGATAATCTTTCTGATGCAGATGAACGGGGGAATCAAACCACAATTTTGGATTTGCCCAGACAGGTGCATAAATAAACTGAGTGTGAGACTCTACTTTACAAAATGTATTTAAATTTCAAATACCAAATTATCTTTGATTTTGAAGGTTTGGCTAAAATTTCAAAGTTATCTGGACTACCAAACATTTTTAAATGTACGCCAAACATGTCACCATTTTCGAAACCTTGTGGATTCCTACCTCGGCCATACAGTTACTTTTAATACTTCCACTAACCGTCCAGAAGCCTTTAAATTTTTCACCCAAGTTGCTCTCAATGATGTTCAATTTGAAGATTCCAGTGACCCCGGAAAATATACCTTTTCCAAAATATTCCAAGATCCTGGCTGTCTAACAGACATTTCCTTCACTGAAACCACAAATTTGCCCTTAATCCAAGAGATAATTACGAAATGCCACGGTATACAAATGCTCGAGTTGACAATGACATGCAAAATAGCAGACACAAGAACAGCAGCGGTAACAGGTGACAAGACCGTGACCCCCACTTCCAAATTCCTCCTTCCTGGAATCGACATATTTTCTCCAGTCACCCCAAAAACCTGTCATCTCCGCTATGTCGAGTGTCTGAAGCTTGTTCCTGGAATCCACTCCGATAAAAATCTGCGATCCCACTTGGTCCTCTCAATTCTCCGAGCCACCCGTTCAGTCAATCATTTAAAAAAGGTAATTTTCCAGTGCGAACTTGATGAAGAAATTACACTCAGCAGAGTTCTCCGAGTAACAGCGGAGGTGATGGAGCGACATCCCAAATTGGATGCTTTATTCTTAGCACTTTTAAATGATGAGTACTTACTACCGGAAGGTGAAGCCAAGGAATTCGCACATTACATGGATCTGGAAGGAGGTATCGGAGAAAATGGCGGCGGTGGTGGTGGGGTGTCCTCGGAAGTGACCCACTTTCGCAACAGAATAGTTGCCACTGGACAATATCTGAAAATCACAAAAATGGGGATTGCAATGCTCAACCCAAGTATGCAGTTAATTTGGAGTGACTTTTTAAAAACTCAACATCATCTTGTCCATTTATCTTTAACTGTGAATATCCGAGAGGGAACATTTTCCAAGGACCTTTTTGACTCGTTTTCTGGAACACTAGAACAAATGGCCATTAGAGGAAAATTTGAAGTACCTTTTGACTTCCAGTATGTCAGCACCTGTCACAACTTGAAGGAAATTTGTCTTCACAATTTACAAGAGAATGGAGGAGGAGGGATCACTCCCAAATGTGTAAACCTCCCCCAAGTTCCAGATGGTCTCGAAGGTCTCATTCTTTTTCAAGTTGTTACAAGAACAGAAGAAATACAAGCTTGTATCCGGAAACTTGACAAATTGAGTACTCTCGTTGTTTTTAAATGTGGTCACGCTGCAGGGGAAACTGGTGTTGGTTTAGCCTGTCTTCAAGATATTCTTCATAAAAGATCCCTAAATAGTACACTCATGGTACAGTTCATCTGTGGGAGTACCGCTGAAGCAGAGACCTTGGCTGGAATACTTTATGAAATGTCACAGGATACTGAAAATCAAGCCAGTGCACTGAACAGACTGAGAAGAAGATTGAGGCACCAGGATGCCCAACAAGTGATGCAAGAGGTTCCAGCTGGAGACGCACAGAATATTTTACATTTAGATGAGGTCCATGCTGACGACGGGGAAGAAGTTTTGTTTGCCATTCAAGGGGAAGGTCACCTTGCCCCTGTATTGCAAGAGGAACATGTACGACCTGTGTCGAGGGGCATTCACAGGAATCCTGGAGCCGAGCCACCACCACCACTGCAGCTGGATGAACAGAACAGAAATGATGGTCCACTAGTTTCCGGTATGGTTTTCCAGCAAGAGATTGATGATGAATTTCCTCCATTACCCCAACCACTGCAGTTACCACCCCCACACCAACCACCGCTTGAAGAAGATGACAATGAAAACGAGAACGATCCACTAAACGTTCTTCATAACATTTTGGAACATGTTTTGGTAGAAAATCGGGATGATGGTGATGGAATCAGAGATATAAATCAACACCTTGATCAGGGTGGTCACCATTTGGAAAACAATAATTTGAACTTTGACAACGTTCACTTCAACGAGATGGATGATGATGTGGAGCTAATTTTTGATGTGGGTGAGCAGGACATAAATGGGCCAATGTTGGATTTGTTTGCAGCGGAACGACTAGCAAGAGAGCATAATGTTCAAGTTGGCTTCATTTTGGATGGCGTTATTGATATAATCAATGAGGAAGTTGTGAGATCAAAATGGCTTTGTATGGAGGATAGTAATGGACAGATTACGTACACTCTTAAGATTTCCGTTGAGCTTTAGAAACAGGATACGACGCATTTCATAAAACATACATTATAATGTACAAAATATATAATACAAAAGGCTTGGACAATTCATAAAAAATAATGCAAAAAACCTTAAAATGAATTTTTGTGCGAATAAACTGA
>JAQFXM010005797.1:0-14305 GCA_034693345.1 Entomobrya multifasciata | reverse complement strand
CAATTTTAATTATAATTGCCGGCGGAGCCGGCCACCAATCCTGAAACTTGCCCAACTGGTTTACCAGTTTTATTTTCCTTGTGCTTATTATATTCACGACGTGATCATAAAGTTTCTCACTGATTTGTTATTTGTAAAGAACGTACTAATTATTTTTTGTACTGAAACGGAATTAGGGGAAGTCCAAACACAGACATGACATAAGGCTAGTTTGTTGTAGTGAATGGAACAGAGTAAAAGTACATTGAAGGGGCTGAATGTCATGTTACGCAATACACTGCATACCGAGACAGTAATAAAATGGCATACACGATTCATCTACTATTCAGACTATGAGTACCAAAAATAACTTTGAACTTAATATTTTTATTTGTTTATTTCAGGTGGATCCTCCTCCAAAACTGCAATTAAACTGGTAAAACCAACTTCAGCAACACCATCTGAAGAAAAACTACCTGCTGCGTAAGTTAAAAAATACATTTGAAAAAAGGTTGTGCTTCATTGGTTATAGGAAGAATGTGACTGTACCATATTCATGAAAAGTGAACGGCAAACTCATCTTCTTTGTAACAAAAATTTTCCCTGCGAACGAAGTAACAAATGACTCATAATTTTATGCATGGGTTGTACTTGTACTGGTAATAATGGGGCATAAAATTTTTGCGTTGTCACAATTCATTAACTTCTGCCTGCTCTGCATTCCTTCGAATTGTTAAGTACAATCGTTCCTACTCAGACATCATACGTTACTCATCCCACAGTATTATTCCATTTTTCTCACGATTAGCATGATATTTTATTTGAAGGAGCTGAGGGATCACCTTCACCTTTGACTTTGCTTGTTTATCATGCGATCAATTTTTTGTTGCCGTTTTACCTTCAAACTTGGCGATCTAAAATGCAATCTTTTTATTACCAAATTCTCATTTATGTCTAATTTTTAAAGAAGAAAAATTGACATGGATTATTTTATTGATGCTGTTGATTTTATAATTTATTATTACGGAGCACAGTAACATAAAAATCGCATATGTAAAGACAACCATTTAAATGCGACCATTTCAGCGTAATGGGAGTTTATAGCTCTTCATAATCTTGCAAATTTACATATGCTTAACTTATATGATAGGTAATGATGCGGAGCCCTTTACTTGCATCAAAAAAGCAATTACGTAAATTGCTTAATGAATAGCAGAGAACTTAGAAATCTGATTATACCTACCAATCAATCCTTTCACAGAAATGTATTTTAGAGTTGGCTTGAGAAGTAGTTTGTAAATTTTTACATGAACAACAAGAGCCATTTCTTTCGTTACCGTGTCGAGGATGATCGAAATGATTGATTATCAATATAAACATACTTCAGAATTGACTTTTGTAAACTAATGATATAATGACACCATTTACTATGATTTACATGTAATTAGGATGTTTTATGCTTGTTGATAATAAATGTATTGTCCTTCGTCACGTGTAAAATGTAGAAGCAGACGAGAGCCAACGACCGTACCACTCAGCGTTGAAGATGAAGACAATTTTTCAGGACCAGGTGGGCCAGTTGGACCAGGTCAAAGGCCCGCTTTTGCACCATTCCCTCCAGGATTTACTTCAGGAGGTCCTCCACGATATGCCTTCAATGAGGGGCCAGACGCACCTTCAGGTACTGCAGTTTAAAAAAAAAAATAATCACGCATGCTTGTTTTTCTTAGCGATGCTAGTTTCGTATTTTAGGGCTGTTTCTAGATGAGCTAGTATATAAGAAATATTGCGATTGCAATTTTGAATTTGCAGATCGCTACGATATGGAAGAAGCTCCATCTGAGAGAGAAAACCATGGGATGGGATTCATGGGTGCATTTGGTCCTCCAAAGGGTTTCCCTGATCTTTCCAAGCTGACTGATGGAGAATTCGGTAAAATGGAAGCTCCTGCAAATGTTGGAAGCTATGAGAATCCTGAACAGTACGGAGGCAGCTACCCTAAGGCAGGAGGCAAGTATCGCCCATTCCTTCAATTCGCTCCTCAACAAGGTAATGTTGGAAAACCTTGAAAATGCTTATTTCTGCGAATTTAATGTGGAAGATGTGGAGAAGTTTGGAAAAAGCAACTATAAAGAGCGCTTGCTTTTCCCACAGGAGGTCCACAGTACTTTGATGATTCTGGTCATGGACCAAGCGAAGGAGGACAATTCGGCAATGGGCCTGCTCAAAGTATAGCTCAACCTCAAAATGCACCAAAACGCCGACCATTTAGAAACAGTCGCCCAAGTTTCGGTATCGGACGCCCAAGTGCTTTTGGAGGTCCAGGGGGTAGAGGACCAGGTGGTCCAGGACCATATGGGGCTCCAGAAGGACTTGGAGGACCTGGTCCATATGGAGCACCAGATGGACTTCGTGGTGGTGGACCTGGACCTTACGGTGGAGGATCATCCAGACCTTTTGGTGGTAGACCTTCAGGACCAGGAGGCCCTTTTGGAAGTAGCTCAGACGGTCCTTCATCTGGACCAGGACCATTTGGTATTGGACCACAGGGTCCTTCCGGACGACCTGGACTATTTGGTTCCGACGGCCCCCCATCCAGACCAGGGTCATTCGGCTCTGACGGTCCATCTTCAAGACCAGGTTTGTTTAGTGGAAGTTCCGACGGTCCATCAGAAGGACCTGGACTTTTTGGACCTGGAAACTCAGACGGACCTTCCGGCGGCCCAGGAATTTTTGGAGGTGGAAGCTCCGATGGCCCTGGGCGACCACACCACTTCGGCGGTAGTTCAGACGGTCCTTCATCCCCCAGACCAAACCCTTTCGATGGTCCCTCCGGGGGTTCTTATGATAGCTCAGATGGTCCATCCAGACCAGGTGCATCATTCCTCACTTTAGACGGTCCCTCAAGACCCGGTTCATTTGGAGGTCCCCCAGGAAGGCCAGGCTCATTTGGAGGACCTTCAGGTAGACCAGGTCCCTATGGTGCTCCAGGAGGTGGAAACGATGGACCAGAGGGTCCAGGAAACGGTCCATTTGGTTCAGGTGGTGGAAGACATGAATCTCCATCTGCATTTTCCTTCCAAAATACTGGACCTAGCCCAGGAGCCGGGTTTAGACTCAGCAGAGGTTATCCTCGCTATCACCCCAACCAAATTCAAAACGACGACTTCAAAGAATCTGCAGATAATGGTGACTTCACTCCATTTAACAACGGACCCCCACAAGGAAAGCCTTATCCTCCTCGCCACCAAGCCAATTTTGGCTCTGGACCAGACGACTACGAGCAAGGACCACCCCAGTATGATGGACCACCACGTGGTCGCGGACGCCCAGAGTTTTCCCCGCCACTCCACCACCGACAACAGCAGTTTGATGGACCACGTGGTCCTCATGGACCCACCCACCGTTATGACAGCCCCAAAAGGCCCTACGTTCTTAAGGTATCTGGTCTCAAGAGTAGTAAATATACAAGAGAGCTTCCCCCAGGCCCACCTGTTTTCTATGCCCCATCTCCTGACATGAAGACAAAAGACGGTTCTCGTAAATTTCAGGTACCTCACTGACCTTTGACTGCGTCATTGGACTACAACTGTACTACTTACTACTAGCGCTGTACAACACAAGCTGCTTAACTGGCCCAGACCTTGTATTATAAAGATTTGACAGTTATTACTAATTTTATTACTAATTTTATTATTTTTCTCATTAAATATTTTTTAAACATGTAGACATAACTGCACATATTATATATATTCCCATATATATAAATATCTATTTACCCAAAATATTTAAAAAGCTGGACTTTTTTTAAAAAACTGCTTGAATAAAAATGTAAAAACAACAACCTGGGACAGTTAATTTAATAGAAGCTATCAACTCTGACCGTTTAACGTTTTTTGATTAACCGGACTTAAAATTGCTGGACAGAACAACTTACCTCCACTTTGGCTCCATTCGCCGGCATACTAAAGAACAATAACATAATTTACTCCCTGGACTCTCACAAAGACTGTAAGGACATTCAATCAAAATTACTATCCGCTTATTTCTTTTTTAAAGAGGACTCGTCAACTTTTTTTCTGAGAATATACATTAATGATCATGACTCAGGAGGACCTGTTACTTATGCATGATTGCTTATCAAATTTTACGACCGCACTTATTAGAAACCCATTCACGATTCCCCCCTAAGCAAATGACAAATTAGACATTTTCGGTAGATGTGTGATTTGCCATGTTGACACAATTTTAGTTTATTTGCAATTATTTATAACTGCTTCACTTCCGCTTTGCAGGTGCAATTATGCATGGTTTTTATTCATTTATTTTATTTATTTATGTGCTTGTGTGTTTATTTACATTAACTTTTTAAAATTTGATTGCATCACAGCAAACCAGTGGGCACTTCTATCTACTCATATTTTGCATGTACCATTGCACTACTGTCTTAAAGGCACTCGGGACATGTTTTCCCTGTTTTGTCCTCTTGTGATTGTAAATTTTGATTTCTTACGCACAAAAAATAACCACTTTAATTTTTTTGTGTGGCTATTATTATTCCACATTGGTTATCCCTGTAAAATTTGTAATATATGTGGCCTATTTATAGTGCAATTTTTTGATAATCAGTAAATAACCAAAGAACGCATACATAAACTATTTGAAAGACATGGGATTGCATATTGCATGTTCTTCGACTTGACCTGGATAAGTAGGAAGCATCATTGCTTCGCTGTCACGTTACGTGCGTGTATTACATACCCATTAACCATACCTCCGTTTTCTTTCTGACTACTAATAAGCTTATTGATAAGCTCTAAAATACACGTGCATATACTTTACTGTTATAAACTTTAAAGTTCACAGATATATTTATCGTACAAAATCAATTTGACGTAAAAATTCGTATGTGTGCTTAATACGATAGGTGTTACGTAACAAATTACTTTAAAGGCTCAAAAGAAAAATGTTACATAGTTGCATGGCATACGTTCGTACGTATGACACGTACCAATATTTAGGCACAAAAAAAGTTGATTGTTTCTGCATACATTGCAACAAACCCAATAATGGGAAGTGCATGCATCATGATTGATACGCTTGGTGAAGCATTCTTGTACACGTGAATAGTACTTTTAAAAGGGATGCAATTTTTCATGAAAAAAATTGGTAGTGCAATGCAAATGTGAACAATAAAAAAACAATGACTGATCACGCTCAAGGATTCGTTTTCCTCTAAAAATTCTTTTAATCAGTAATCTCAGACAAATGGTTTTTTTCTGGGGAATCAATGTTGCAAGTTTATAAGTCACGAGCGATGAGTTAGGCGGATGGAGATGGACAGACTGTGATGTAGTTAGAGATAGAGGCAACAGTTCTGTCATCATTTAGTCACCTGTCCTTATTTAGCATGTCTCGTTTTCAAAATGTAATTTAATTGTACTGGGAATTAACATCCCTTTCCGAACAAATGAAGAATGATTGACAACAAAGAAGATGCCGTCATTTAAAAATTAGATGATTTTTGGTTTAGGATGTGCCTTGCTTAACATAAAGTTATACAGTTAGTTAGCTTCCCTTTAAAGCAGTTGGTCAGCAGGATAAAATAACTGATTAAATCTTTGACGGTGAGAGTGATGCGATACATCCCATCAGACTTTACAATTTCCGTGTAAGAAGGTAAATAGGATATTAAAGTCATGGATGAATAATGTTTTCCATTGTGTAGGTATGCATGTATGTATCATCAGTACACATCTTAAATGATGAGCGTTGTAGTAACAGTAATGTCATTGCTGTTTAGTGAAGGATAGTGCAAGATTTACAAGCACATTTATATTCTTCGATAATAAAAAGAGAGGAATTTACATGTAATGTAGGTATAAATGCAAGGTGGTGAGAAAAAATGTGAAATAAGCTTATTACTGGTAATTGCATCCTCACAAATGAATTGATTAGCTTTTTCATTCATTATTATAGCTTATTATAAAACGGAAAGAGTCTATATATCTGTATATACATCTTGCAGTAAGCCAGTCTGCAACACTCCCTTGGGTGGTGTTCCTTACTTCCCATTTTTTATGTTCGTCTCAACTTTATACAATGCATTGTCAATTATAGACGCACAGAGATTGTTGTTGATTGCGGTTTTACATTGTATTATGTAAACTAAATATGAGATAATGTTTGCCAGGTATTTCCTTTTGTGTACATAAAAAAGATGAGATAACTTCCGCTCTGTGATTATTTGAGTATATCAGATTTACATCATTATCATCATTCATAACAATTAGTTACTCCCACTGTCTTATCACCACGTGTGTCTGTATGTTTTAAGAATGCTCATTGAACATTGTCATCATGATTATGATTACATCACAGGTATCCAGCTTGTGATTGACTTTTTATTAGATTCTTTGAAAAAAAAGATTCGTTAGACAGCGAAAATAAGAAAGTTTTAATGTGTGAATGGAGCACAAGACGTGGGTGATTTTTGATTTTAGTAGTTCAACCCAATTACAAATTGTGTATGAGGTAATAAGCACCTTTTTTAAGCTTGATACGCTTTGGGCTATCAATCATCATCACCGTATCGCAATTATCAGCAGTGTAGGTAATCATGTATGTATCGGATTGATTTTATAGTCTAGTCGTGAGGAAGCCATCGCCATCCACAAATTACAGTCCAGCGTTGATGGTATTTTGTATTTTGAAAAGGCCGACAGGAGTTAGTATGTAACCTGATACATGGCATGCCATACATTTTTTAAACTATGGTTGTAACCTGCATGGTAGTCTCATCAGTATCAGCGTCCTAGTGACTTATGTAGTTCTTCCCCCTTTCAGCTATATCCTTATTAGGTGCAAACAATATTGTTCCAAATTTACATACATTAATAGCTAATACTGTAGATGCTTACACGAAGATGGGAATTTTAATAGACAAAATGAGATAGATTGCCCATTCGAGATCAGGTTGAGTTGCGTCATCTTGTTTTATGTCTATGTCTACTTATACTCAAAATAACGGCAACGGCTATCAAATTACATTATGATATTACTCAATTTACAACACCAATTTATGGCACCGAAAGTGAAACGATGCAAAATAGGCTAGACTAGACAATTTGAACCGAACCCGTTGTGTAGTGGGTGGTGATCCACATGTACTGAAGAACTTTGTGCAATAACTACGAATAGTTACGTTACGATCATCAGAGCATCGTGTCTTACAAATAAAACACTCATAAACTCTCAGTCGACACTCATGTCATTTTTATATGAATATTTACGAGGAATCAACACAAGCTCTTATATTTCTCATAGAAAGAAAATGAGGTTCGCCATTTACGAAATTGGGAATGCCAGCCAACTATTTTTCCGCCGCAACAATAAATAATTAAAGGACAGAAATTGTATAAACTCGTCATTTATGGTTGCATTCTAATAATTTAGCATATAAAAGTTAGTGATGATGATACGCACTACTTACAATCGCTGTTATTATGTCCCTTTCAAAACTCAGATAGACAAGAGTGCAATCTTCTTTAAATTAAAGGGCAGTAAACAATCCATCTTTATGCAAAATATTTAGTAAATAATTTCTAGAATTGCAACATGTTTAATTTTTGCCATGCATATATATTTTTATGAATTGAAATGTGCAATGTTTAAGATTTGAAATTGAAATAATCTGGCATGGCAGGGAAAAGATGTGCATGCAAATATGTAAGTAATCTATTGCAAAAATGAATTATGTTCCCCTTCGCCATTTGTATGTAAGTTTTAAATTATTTTGCGGGCACAAGATGTTAGCATCGTGATTAAAGTGGTTGTTTTAAGATTTCATCATCCATTGTCAATTGTAGTTAAACAAGTTACACATACTTTTATCTTATCTTTCAATACTATTTGTCCTCAAGTTCGTAATTAGGCAATCACCCTCATTTTGTCCCTCACCCGCATAGTCCAAACCCACAACCAAAACCAACCAACAATTTAAATTGTATTAAGCAAATTTTTTGTTTCATTTCCTTTCAAAGGGATAAGGTTACACAGGGAATTATTGTGGCAGCTAATAATACATTATTTACACATGAGCGTGTGTGCATTGTGCATATGTTAATTCTTCATCTTTCATCGCCTACAAATATACTCAAGCAACAAGGTTGATTTTGACAATATGTGTTGACTGCTATAGTTTACCTAAGTTGCACATAATAATGCTCTCAAATTCGCAGTTTTTTACTGCTAAAATACAAATTATTTTGTATCAATAGAACAACAAAAGACACAGCAGCATTGTGATGTGATGCGTTATTAACATGGCAGTGAGCAATAGTCACTGTTTTAAAGGTACATAAAATTAAAACCTGTGCTATTATAAAGCATGCGTGTAAAATTATTTGTTGTATTGGCAAGCAAATCTAAGACAAATTATTTTCTGCAGTCTACACACACCAATTAGATTATTGGTATAATATAGATTTGTAATAATGTAAAGCATACTAATACAACAATCCTTTTACTACCATACCAAAATTGCATTAAGCGGCAGTTCACCAACCTCCACTGGTTATCTTAAACACATTATTTACTTGAGTCAGTAATATTAACCAAATCTCATGAAATTTCGATCGAGGCCACCACAACCACAAAACGTTGTTTACGGGCGCACTCGACTGGAAAAAAACGGTTGTGATTAGCCGGTACGCTACAAAGAAAAAAGGTGTGTTTGCATTTTACACACATGCAAAATTCAGTTCTATTGTTATGCCCAATAAGCAAAATAAGCAGGTGGCTAAAGCAGTGAAAATTATAACGAATATAAATGGGATCTGAGCTAAATTTTAAGTTATCCTATTGATGGACAGTCGGACAAACACAATAGTCTGGTTTTAGCTTTTTAATGAATATATACATAAATATGAGCATACACTAAACTTATCTGTCGGCTTGAGACCATTAATGATGTAAAAAAACACTTTTGAAGGCTTAAGTTAGCCGAGCGAAATCAATTTAAGAACTAAATTAAGCAAAACATTAAGCTTTTGTTGTGAAGTTGCGTCGGAGGAACAAGATGAATCATCACAAAAAAAATCCTGCTGAAATTACAAGTGATACCGGCGGACGGACGTCTCTTATTGATTTGATCTTTGTTCAAGAAGCACATGCAGAAACCTGAACAGTTTTTCAAGGTGTTTAGTTTGATGCCTTGTTTTGCTTACTATCAAATAAGTAAAATTTGTGGTGGTAATGAGTATTAGTTTATAACAGCTAATAACGTTACATTCCGTGTGCCTATAATGATGGTACACGTATCGTACTGCAAGAATGTGCACACGTACACAACAGTTTAATTTTGTGCAGCATAATATACACATATTCAATATAATGCATTTGTGGTATTAATCAACTCAGACTTCTCCTTGACCGAGAGCTAATTGATCAGGCTTGAAGACTGTTAAAGGTTAACTGATCGGGTTGATACCAAATCTTTTGTGGTTGTCTACTAAATCTGTCTTCCTAAGCGTTATAACATTTTCATATGCGCATCTAAATGAGATAATAAGATGACATGGATGGCTAAAATAAAGTGCACAATTAACTAACATGCATCTTTGTCTCTCCTACCTTTGCACGCCACACACAGTAGGTGGCAAGGGAGGGAGCTATGAGCTATGCATTTAGATAGGATTAAAAACCATTCATGTGAGGAATTAAACACAGTAGCAAACATGCTACAAATGTACAAATGACATTGTTTTTAGCTTATAATATATAACTGACAAGCAATCGTGTAGACAAGAAATGATAAGTAGATTAATTTGTATCAAAATCTAAAAAATGCAAAAGATATGATCGTCATGAAAACAGTTAGAGTAGCCATTAGTGAAAAGTATTTAGTGATGTATTCATGCATTTCATGTATTTCATGTAGCGTGGGATGCAGAAATGGCACACAATAAAACCGTCAGGTCATAATATAGGCATCATATTCAATATTACTAATGCTTAGTGATCCATGAAAAGTACAAATGCAATTCAGTATGAATTCCTTGTGCTCTAAACAGGATGGCAATAAAACTGTTTTGAAACCAATTTGCATTAAAATTTCATTTCCATCAGTAGAAACTGCACTTAAATATGGTTTGTACGCTGCAGCTATTTCACCACTTATCCATCATTATTGGGAGTGCAACGTAATAATATGCAAGGAGACTAGTCTGTTGCACAAGATGGGTTCAATAATTATATGCACTTTTTAGTTAGCCAATTCGAAGTGATGTCTTGGTAAACTTACTCAGCACAAAAATTCTAATATGGTTTAATATGCTTGTTTCCTTTGATATTTTCTGTCATACATCATAGCTCACTAACTCTTTAAAAAATACTCTAGTACTCAAAAGGAAATAGTTTTTTTTTACTAAGTCATGCACAATAATCAGTGAAAATGGTGATCACAATCACAGGTAAATATTTCTGCTAAAGTACTTGGAGATCAACTAGGGAAGGGTTTCAATTAAACAGCTATTTGGGGTATCCCTTCCTTCGTTCCTTTCCCAACTATGTACTGTCTGGTGCAACAACGCACACAAATAATTATATATTTATTGTCTTGCATTTATTTATCGACCGCTTCGATAATTCTTCTTTTTTGTTGAAAAAAAAATTGAGCACATGTAATTTCATGTAAATTTCTAAAGGTTTTTATGGTTTTTAAGGGAAGTTACACATTACACTCTGTTTATATATGTAGGACGCTATTTTGTGGTTTTGGGTATGCATTTTCAATTTAGTTGCTGATTTGCTATAATTAAAATTTATGTTAGTAAAATGCATGAGCTGGAACGCTTGTAATTATTGTTATTTTCTGCAACAACACACTTATCACAAATGTTTAACAGCCTGTCAACCCAGTCGAACTACTTTGTTTTTCAACACGTTTGAAAGATTCGTCTCATTAAATACTATTTTTGGGTTTATGCTTCGTACTTCATAGAACACTTAAAAAACCTAAAACATAGCCAATGAATTTCTTGAGTGGACAACACATTTGTTTGTGATGATTGCTGTGGTCTGTGATATCGCTTTAATTTATTGTTTCATTTATTCCAAGCAATTAACTTGCGTGGACGCTACTTCCGTCCGACATTAAAGACAACTGTACGCTTCTGTAGTTTACTGCTTCATGGTGCATAGAACTTGTATGGGCCAAAATCAGTTGCTTTTCAATTTTGTGAACGATTTTCAAAAATGAATTCATTTTTTTAGGCTAAAGACAAGGAAAATCGTTTTGCCGACGAAGATGCACCCAGAGCAAAGAAATATTTTGTCAAGAGCCGGCCAAAACGTGACCTCGAGACCACCAAGACGTCATCAACTCCTTGTAAAACTAACAAGGAGGGTAGATGCCGTGTTGCATCCTCCTCAGGTAACAACAAAAAACACCTCGCAAGAAACGCTTCAACTTTACCTCGGGTAAGCAAAACAGCAAGACGAACTAGCAACGTGACCAGAGCATCGAAACCTACAGCCGAAGATCCCATGTTAGCTGATGGAACACAGCAGACTGGTTTCTGGGATGTGCCACCAGCATTTGGAACATTCGGCCATTTCAAGAAACAAGCCGTTCGTCATTCCACTCGTGGACAAGATCGTCATGATGAGTATGAAGATGAAGATGACCATATCCCACCTCCCGCACCAGTCAGAACAACAAAGAAAAATCAGACTTATTTAGACACAACAAGTGACGAGCAAAGATTCTTCCCTAGCTTTCCAGCACCACCCTCCCCATATTTAAATCCATTTGCCAGCGCAGGTGGATTTGGAAGGCCACCACTGTTTCCAGGACCTACCGCCAACCGAGCTCCATCCAGATTCCACCCCCAATTCGGACCAAAATACACCCAACCACATACTAACCGTGGCCCTGGCTCAGCTTATCCAGCCGAATCTCATGACAGGTATCTTCATACCAATCTCCTTGGCTCTGGTAACTTTGAAGTAGTGCGTGGGGGAACCTATTATGGGGATGACGACGACGGATATCATCACACAACTGGGGGAACAGCTCCTGGACATTATCAACAAGAAGATGATGATGGCTATTTCCATCATAATGGTCACGCCTCTCCACACGGCTACAGAAATAATCCAAGCGCTGGAGGAGGTGACTTTTTCGCCAACTTTAGAGACTTTGCTGATATCAATCCACCGACAAGATCTTTCTCACATCATCACGAAACGGTTGCTGATGCTGAACCTCATGGTAGTGACAGCCATGAGCATGGGGGACCCAAAAATATTTTGGACAAATTGGAAAGCTCCTCACGCAAGATTGAAGTTCATCAACCATATACTGCCAGCAGTAGCAGGGATAGTGATCCCATGATGGCCACTTTTTAATTATTTTCTACAATAATTTAGTCCCTTTAGTTGCTTCAACAATTACAAAAAAATGAAGCATTTCACAAAAGCTTGAAATTATGATGATCATGATGAATTATGAGTGCCAGAAAAGAGTAAATTATCTTTGATGATCTTTAGATCAACAGTGTTCGTCAAAACGATCATTTTTATCATCAAAATTGTTTTTCTACTGTTCAGCTTTAATTCAAATTTCAGAGTCTCCGGATGCAACAAAATTAATTGCCGTACTGATACGGAAGGAGTCATCACACTTCACTTGTCTCAATAACCGTATTAAATGCAATACTAAGAATATGTGTAACTAGTAATTAGCAGTTTTTTTTACTACATACATATTTCCAGTTTTGTTAAATCGTAATTATACTTATTTTTTTGCAATACCAATTTTTCTCTACATAAAAAACATGCCATAAATTTCAACGGGCTTGTTAAGATATTTCGAAGAAGAAGACGAAAAAAAAGAATACTTGTTACTGAACACTGAACTATGTTCAGTTTTTAAAAAATGGAGGAAGTTTCTAGTCCTACTACACAAACGTAACTTCTACTGCGATAAGTAATGATAATAGTAATAAATACTTGTAATACCGTGACAAATAGATTTTTGTACTATCAGTAATCATGTGACTTTTTAAATCCTGTCCTTTTTTTCATAATAATTTTTTTCATTGTAAATTATTTTTTAAAGTGTAGACATCGTTATGTTTTTTGAACTGATGGTCATCTTTAAATGATTAATATTTAGTTGCAATGATTAAATTGTTTACGAAATTCTTTGCCACATTTTGTACCAGTCTTGAATTCCTGTTTTTTCAGTCATCGTTTCCTTTTTAAATTCCTAAACAGTTTCTCAATTATTTTACTTGATAGATTGTAATTCTATAGTTAAATTCAGGTATTTCTGTTACACTTTAATAAACAATACATTTTTTTGTAAATTGTCTGTTAACAGTAGTAACTGAAATGACATTTTTTGTTCGTTATGTACCGTAAGAATGTTATAGCACTTACTTTCTTCATGATACTTTGTACAATTTACTATATTTTTTGTTTTAATTATGAAAAAATGATAATTATAGTGTGCCGAACGACAGATGGATATATAGACACCTTCATTTTAAAAAAAGAGGAAAATATCCATTTCTAATAAATGTGTAATATCAAGTGTGTTAAATCTCTCTTCTTTCTAGTGTTCCACAAAAAAATAAAGCTATAAGAGTACCATATATCTTTTATTATTTTGTTAGGATAAGAATTGTTGCTAGATTTGTTTAACTTTGTAAGAAATATAATAAATAAAAATACATAAATACAATACAATATTATGAATAAGTACATGTAGAAATTAGAATTGTAATTGTAGCTGTCTGAATAAAAAATATTATTTGTTTCCAAAAAAAACCTGGAATAAAAAAAGTTATTGTATTTCATTTCATATTTTCATTAGTCAACTTTAAATTAAAAATTATTGCATTGGAAATCTTTACAGCTGACAATTTAAATGCGAAATAGTCAAAAGCCAAAATTAATTATTTAAAAGGTCAGAAACAAAAAGACGAAAGGGTAACGGTTGTAGCATGATTCCTTTATATATGGTGAAAATTGCATGGCTATCTGGCTTGGCTGATTTACAGCAGGCAGGCATTCAGTAATGAAAAACCGTTCTCACCTCGCCCCAACTCGAATTGGTGTCTCAACAAGCAACAAGATAAAATGTGGAAGGTAATAGGAAAAGACTACATGTGAACTTTATAGCCAGTAACTATTTTTCGAAAACGCAATGCATTTGCTAATAAAACGCGTTGCAACTCGATTTTTTTTGCATTTACATACATACAAAAAAAACTTCGCTGTAGGTCGTTTTCTGGTCAAATGCATTGCGTTTTCGAAA
>JAQFXM010005796.1:0-14306 GCA_034693345.1 Entomobrya multifasciata | reverse complement strand
CGTCATCTTTTACTGCTACACACCACTTTTCTAGTATGCAAATGTTTGTTTATGTTTGTATGACAAGCGTAACATATGATATCCACGCACAATAGTTGGAAAAGAGCATATAAACAACGTGAATATTTATTACTATTAGTTGTATCCACTGTTGTTATTAATATTATTAATATAATAATTGTTTAACATGCACGCACAATAACTCATATCTTAAAATTTCACAGACAGCGAGAAAGAGAGAGAGAGAGAGAGTAAAGTCCAAAAACTAATTGCAAGCTATTCATCATCCACCACCACCGCCATCATTCTACCCAGTTTGCAGTAAACTAAGCACGTACACACAAATGAGTCAAAAGTTGTGCGGTGTACAACAAAATGCACTATAACTCCAATACTCCCAAACTATATCCTCAGCTCATAAAATCATTTTTCTTTGAAAAACGCAACGTTTAAACTTTTGTATACAAAGATATTATATGTATTTATGCATATTACACACAGTAAAGATACACACACACATATGTAAACAGTAATGTAGGAAGAGAAAATCTGGTTGACTTTCACTGAATAATAATAAGCAGTGTAAGAGGAGGAGGATGATGATGATGATGATGATGACGATGTAAACAGTAGTGCACTAGTCCACTAAACAGGCTGTTGAGCTTTAGTAGTAGTAGCAGCAGAAAACCAACTCTAACAGTTTATTTTTGTTTACCTTTTTTATAAATACTACGCATTGCCTGGGCTCTGCTTTTCCCTGTCTGGGTCTGTCTGATGTTAGTAGTGTTTCATGATATTGTTTACTTTTCGGAGAGAATGCAGTCAAAACAAACATTTTTGATTTTAATCAGCAAATATCTCCCTTTTGCTACTTGTGATGTTCATGATGATGCTGGTAGGTAATGTAATCGAACGAAAATTGGAAATGATACAGCAGCAGATGCAGTCGATTTTATTTATTTGTTTAGGTCCCTGTATACATAAAAGGGTTGAAGCTAATATACATACTCATTTAGTTATACACAATTTATTTCATCGTGATACTATTCTGAAATCGACATGAGTGGTGGGGGTGGTGGTGGTGGTGAGGTGACCATATGCATAATAATAACGATAATAATAAAAGCAATAAAAATTGGTCATTGCTTTTTACGTCAACCCAACTGCCCTACAATTCTCTCTAAAATTGTGGCTTTCACCATTCCACGTTTGGCTTCAATGAGTTTTGGTTGTAAAATCCTGGCTCAAATGCATTTATGAATTATTCAAAACGAAGGAGCTTGTGTGCAGAGAAATACACACAAAAGAAACGATAATGATGACTTCAACGACAACAATGCCAATTGCAACGGTGGTGCTTCAGTGTCAAACTTTCTTTTTTACCTACCTACCTATAACATCAACTTGCTATATTTTGTAATTGACTCAATATAAATTACTCTTGACTTGTTCGACTTTCTCTTTATTGAACTACACAGTACACACATAAGGGAGAAAAAACCTACACAAAAATGTAAACATTGTCATGGGGAAGCTATGTTCGTGGTCGATTTTCAATAGTGATACTATCACGACTCTGCTTTGTCTATGGTACAGATCTTTGATATCCATAAAGTTCACGTTCATTTACAAATTACACAAGTGTTACTGCTACTACCGTCATCATGATCATATCTTGTTCTCCATACAAGACTAAACTAGCCAACACGTACAAACTTTTTCTTGCTTCCTTCCGACACTCCAATTATGTGCCTCCAATTCCAATATCATCAGGAGGACAAAAAATCGACCACTCTGATCCAAACTTAACTGAACTTACACAGGAAATGCACTCACGACTCTCATGTTGATGATCATGGTGGCCTTTTCCTTCGTTTTTGTGTGTCCTGTGTTTTTTTTCTCTCTCTCTCCTGTTTGTAGAGTTGAGTTAGTAGTTGTAAGTGAAGTAATTTTTATTTTCTCCCTCTGGTCATTTTATATGGTTCTAAATGACCTTGTGCAATGTTCTTGGTTGGCGGGTCGAATTTTTTTTCACAGTCTTCATAGTGAAGGGAAACAAGTTACTTTTGTGTGTCTGGAGGGACTCGTTTCTTGGCTTGCTTAAAAAATAATCATCATCTCTCCCGTCATGGGAATATACACACATATTTACTATACGTACATGAATAGGTAGGCGAGGGGAAAGCAGCTTTCACTTTCGTTTCACTCATCATCAGACTAGACCTGAAGAAAAAAGAGCAATATTTTGGTCAGTATTTTTTTGGACTACGCACTTTCGATATGACTGGACTAGGTGTTTAAGTTCGTGTGAAACCCGGCATATGGTTGATGGTCATATTGGAGGCGAGCAAGGAGAAAAATTGAAAGTTAATGACGGTGATTATTATGCAAGCCAAGGAAGGTAAACATTTTAAAAGAATATTTTGTTGTATAGGTAGGTATACAAGTAAAACTTTGTCACAGTCCCATAAAATACAAGGGCATTTTTTGTGGTGGTGCTGTGCATTTGCTGCAGTTTTAGGTAGCACATATAATTCCAGCTGTGGACCGACCACGGTTATAATTATTATAATAATAGTAATAACAATGCAATCGGTATGGTAATTGTTACACGAATGGGTGATAAGCGACAATGGGTAACATTTCTAATATACTTTCATGAAGTCTTTTGCTTCAAGTGGAATATGTTTGAATTTTTCTAATGTAAGTCAATTGAAGAATAAGTGTGGAAAAAGGGCAAACCTGACAGACAATGATGACATGCTTAAGTGCTGCCAAGCAGCAGTGAAACGTAAAAAGAAAAAAATAATTTACAGGAACATTGTAAAGTATGAGAAATAATCATGAGGCTTGGAGGAAAGCAATGATCTTGACAGACGAGTTTGGAAACAAGTAGACAGACAAAGAAGGTTGGTTTTTTTTGTTCCAAGGGAAAAAAGTTACTTGTTTTATGGCTAGGTTTTCACAAAGTGGATATACATGTGCAATAAGTATACCTTTACCTGCGTTATACATGTGTCTGCTCACATACCTTGTCAATACACATACTAATAATAATAAATATATTTTTTCAGAGGAGAACAAAAAAGTGGATTGGAGACTGAAAAAAAATTGAAAAGAAAATAACGTGCTTTTATAAACTTTTCGAGTTTGCAGTTCAATTTTTGTTTTCTTGGTTGGTGTAAATCTAACAACAGAACGTAGAAAAAGGTGAAAGTAGAAACTACGCTGAAGAAAAACTGAAAGACAAACTTGTTTGCTTCTTCTTGTTTTAACTTTTGTGCATTATAGATTTATAACGTTTTTTTCAAAAGTTTGAAAAGTATTGTAGATATTTCTTTTTTCTGTAATATGAAGAGAAAGAGAGAGACATGGAAAAAATGTAAGAGAGAAGTGCAATAATAACAAAACAAGACATGATGGTGGTGGTGGAAAATTGACAGTGTGAACTTTTTTTTTGTAAAGTAATTTTCTCAAGGTTTTTCACCACCGAACAGACCATTACCAATACCAATAACGACCAAAAGCCATGCCTAACCAACCATCTGACTGTGAAACTTTCTTTTTCTTGTCTGAAATTTTTCTAGTTTTTGTTACAGACATTTTGTTTCTTTTATTTCAAAAAACGAATGAAGCGATGCTTACTTTTTTTTTGTGTGTGTAGTCTCCAGTCTTTACTGCTATTTTTCTGTTTCTTTATTTTGATGTTATTTGCTTTTTTGGATGTCTTAACCTTTCATCCCATATTTTGCCTTTTTGTGGGGAAAGGGAGACTCCCTTGACAATATTTTGTTTAAAATGAAAGCAACTGTACTTTTTATCTTTTTATTTTTGGGAAATGGGAAAAAGGTGACAAAAGAAAGAATTTATTTGATTCTACAAGCTTTATACATATATGGTAAAGCTTAAGGAAACAAATAGAAAACAATCATTTTAAAACTATCTCCATTATTAGTTCCTTTTCGTCTAATTTTTGAACTCAAGTGTCACTAGTGTATAGACCTTATAATATCAGTAAGCATTTAAGACTCGTGCAAATATTGTTTGCCGGATTATATGTATACGTATATATGTACTTAAGCTTGTTATGATTGACAATAATAAAGGCCATATTTTTTTTTGTTTTTTTTTCATGCTTTCACTCTGTGATACTATCAAAACCTTATTTTCAAGATAAGGCAAGAGCTGGAGACACATTTTAGTGACTAAAGTTTATTATTAAATTTCAAGGCTATTATAATCACAATTGACAATGCAACAAACACATTGTTAATATCATCATCTTGTCTTTGCTCAAGATCAAGATGGTATTAAAATTAAAATCTGTAGAAGGGTTTGAATTAGTACACGGTTTTTGAAACTGAAATTAGCTAAAATCATCGTCTGTAGTTTGTTGACATTTTTCCCGAAAGGAAACAAGTTTTCTGTCAACGTTGTCATTAACCAAGTATCCCCACTTTCTTCAAAAAGAAAAAAAATGCCTGAAATGGTAGAGGTGACAATTTTTACCCCTTTCCTTCCCTCTTGCGTGTCGTGCATGCATACTTGAATATGAAAAAGACACTTTTCTTGAAAGTGAAATAATATGTTTCCTTTTACGCTAAAGTGCATCATTTCATCAGTCAAGTTGAGTAGGAACAAGAAGTTGCCCTCTCTACGACTTTCCTTCCCAGTCATCACACTAACTTTTCAATTTTTACTAAACTTGGGCTGGGAGACGCTGTAAATTTCATCAGAGAAAAAAAAATTCAATTTACTAGGAACCCTATATGCTTGTGTTTTCTGTTTGACGGAGACGGGGCAAAAAAAGTGTTTCCATTCCTGTTGGAAAATTTGTTACACCATATATTTCTCATTCTTCTAATTATCTAATCCGGAAGAAGACATCATCATGATCATCAAAAGAGTTTTTAACGTGGAAAAATTTGCTCTTCTCTAAACGCGTTTTTCTCTAAAAAGTAGAGACGGGAGGAAATGGGAAGGATATCACTTTGTCAATGATTTCTGACACTTTTCTTGTCCTAGCTTGGCGTTTCCACAATTTCCTGCGAAGAAGGAGCCAAAGCGGCAGTTTAAATTTTTTGGAAAAAATTAGAGAAGTACACTCCTCAATCTCCTGCATTCCCAGGCACAAAAGAGTGAAGATATATCGCTTTATGCTTCTTGTGTTGCATTCTTAATGAGCAGAGTACATTGGAGTCACACTCCAAGAACCACTCTGTCAGTGCAAAAGGCGGGGCGGAAGTTGAAAAGTAAACAAAAAATCTGGTGACACATCTGCTCCTTCTGCTATGTAAACGAAAGGTCGATATATCATCTTTTCTGTTTCGGGAAATCCTGAAAATTAAGTCCTCTTGCAAATGAGACAAGTCATTTGTCTTTCTTCCAGTTTCAATGAAAGAGAAAAGGAGCAAAAATGTTTTTCATGATCAGCATCCTCTCAAACTCATCTCATACTATTACCCGAGCTTGCTGCTGTATCCTTTGCTTTTTATCCTAAACAAAAAATGGATTTGGCTGCATAAAAAATGGACAATCTCAATATTTCTTAAGCTTTCTCTTAGGATTATGTGTAAGCTTTTTTCGCGGACGATTGTTTCCTGAATATATGTATTTCCACTTGTTTTTAATATTACACATAATCTTGTCAACCTTTTTTGTTGCTAAATAACTTGACATTGAACATTTGCATTTTCCTAGGGAAATCAAAGTCTGGTGGAATGGTACGCGTTAAAAGATTGAAAAAATATAGGATTTAGTATTTTTTCATTTTACTCGTTGTCTAAATTTGCTTATTTGTTATTTCTTCATGTGACATTTTCAAATCGCGTTATGTCACAGACATTTATCAAATGAACACAGTTGAAACCTTCCAAATCCTGAAGAAGCAAATGCGGGTGTCTGTTTTGCCTTTTGTTAAAAATGAAACAGCGAAAGAGCAAAGAACTTTCTACCTGATAACGTTGAAAATTACCTTGAAGAAAAAAAGCTACTTGTTCTTCCCAAGTTCATCTCCTAATCTTTTATGTATCCCACTCGGTATCGAATTTACCCACCAAACCAATCTTATTAGCCATTAGCTGAAAAAGTAAAGTAAACTATTTACCCGATGAACTGCCATGTCAGCCAATTTTATTATTAGCACGACAATGTGTGCGTACTCGTTTTGACAATGCAATGTCTATAGACTGGAATGACATTGAATTTTTTTCTAGCAAGCCAACCATCATTGGATTTTTCAAGGGGAAGGTACATAACAAAGTAGCAAGTTTGATCACAAGGAAAATTGGTCTTATCACCATTCCCATCATCACGGTTATCAGAAAAAGAGGGTGTGTGTGTGCGTAGTTTTTCTTTCATTGAAACAACCTTGTGATGTAATGCTGATGACATGACGATGCTCATGAATTTCATGTGTATCTACAACTTTACTCGCTGGTTTGGGAGACAGTGCAGTTTTTATTCTTTTCTCAGTCTTTTTTTCCTCTTTCATTCTTTGTATATGATGTAGAGAATGTGATGACTTTGTAGTGTTTCCATTTCATTCACTATTTTTTCTCTTGTTTCGTTTCCTATCCATATATCAAGTCAAGTTGAAAAGGAAGATGAGGAAAAAATAATAGAATGCATTTCTCTGCATCCCTCTGAAAAAATAAAGTCGTTGTACACGTTTCTGCACACTTGACTGGGCTCACTTGTTCAACAAAATCATTGCATCATCATTGTCAAAGTCCTTGTTCGTTGACGCATTGATCAAGTGATTGTTGGCACACACACACAGCCAACCAGGAGTAAACAGCTCACGTGGAAGAATTAAAAGTAAACTCTGCTTAAGAGAAAATAGCTGAAAATTTGAAGAGAAAAGGTAGAAAGGTAGATAGACACACACCGAAATACATACATAACTCGTTCTTCTCCTTCACATCATCGATGATGTTTTGTAAGAAGAAATACCGAAATGATTTTAGACTAAATTGAATCTGCCAGTTTTGCTCATCATTATCATCATACACTCAGACGAGTCAGTCTACTTTGCAAGTCGACGGAAACTTGGAATATGTCAGTGTGGACACTTTATGTTTTCCATTGTTCATTGTGTGTGTATTGACTTGTCTGTTTGAAATGCCTGGTTGCACATTTTACTACGTTTTACGTTGTAGCACATGTATATCCGTTCTGTTGTACTTTTACGGGTTGAATTGTTTTTCGGGAGATAGAAGAGCTGATGGATTTTAGGATTACAGCTTTGGTTTTGTCTTGATAATGGTATGAATGTATGTAGGTATCGATTGTCTACATATATCCTGTTTTCTATGTTATTGATCATTGTATTTTACCCAGAAAACTGTGTGAACGAGTTGATATTTAAATTGTACTTTTATGTCATTAGCGAAATTTTGATATGAAAAAAACTACATTGAATTTTTTTTTGTTACAGGTTCAATAGCTGTAATTTGGGAGGACTGGTGGACGTATGATGGTATCTCGGGTAAGTTTACAACATTTAATGTGACAATTGACAATTTACTAATTAGTTATTAAAGACAAGAATTTTTACACTTAGAAAACTTTGCATTGAGTTTCTTGTTGATTTTTTCATTTTTAAGTTATCTTTAATATTCTTGACTAACATTGATCACGACGACTGCCTGATAAGGAGAAATTGTAAATTCAACAAAAATGCTAGAAAGAAATGCACAATAATCAACCTGATCCTGAACACCATCATGAATATGTTAACCCAGATTACATCAACAAATCTGCAGAAATCAAAACAACATTGAAACAGTAAACACGACAAGACACAAGAAGACAATACTCCAAGTTGACAAGTTTCATAGACAAGCAGGATGCTGAAGCGCCACCGACAAGTTACTTGCTGAGGAAGTGCAAGCTAAGCGGATCAGAAAGACTCGATATCTCATTCATGATGATCTCTGGATATGATACAAAATGATCAAGTAAACTCTAGAAGCAGACATGACCAGATATACACATGCCTCTATGTACATCACTATTTTTAAAAAGTAGCCAACCCTTTCATATTGTTCCTTCTTGTGACCGAAAAATCCCAAGTGATTATCTACCAAAGTCTTAGAATCTAGCTTGTTGTTATTTTCTTGCTCACTTCCTGTTTTATATTCTTCAGAGTGAGTAGCAGCGGTGGTGGTGGAGTGCGTTGCCTTTTCTCTGCCTGCTTAAATCATAAACGATACTTCTACTTAACTTTTATGCATTAAACTACTACCAACCGAAAAAAAATTCAAACTGAACAAAACAACCGACAAGAATAAAAAGAAGAAGAATTAGTTGTGGTGGTTGTAGTGGTGCAGTGCCATAAAGAAAATTCAAATCCAACGGAGCTGAAAACTAACCCGATTACAAATGCACCACACGTTTTCCTTTCCTTCTCTCTCTCTCTCTCTTCTGTAGACTGACTCCCGGGGTCTCCACTTTCTCATACTGTTCAAATCCAACTAACATTTCATCGTCGTCGTCGTCATAATCATCATTCCCTTCTTTCTTACATCCTCATCCATTTTTTTCATAACCCCTCAAGTCCAGTTTAAAAAATGTTCTTGATGGAAACCTAATCCAGCAGTGCCCCTACCACCCCCGCACCATATACACCACACCGTAGCATTCATCACTTTTTTTCTTCCCTAGTTAAAAAACCCCCTACCAAAAATGAAAACAATGGAATTTACACGTAGAATTTATTCATCCTTCCTTGCACTCAGACTTTCCTTTAAAAAAGCGCAGTACCAGTTTAGTTTGTTATTCGACTTCCATTTTTTACCCTGCTTCTCTTTCATCTTTGTCCCGTTTCCTTCTCTCTACGTTTCCTTCTTTATCCTTTTGTTTTCTTTCCTTCACATTTCTTTTCTCTGAAACAAAAGCGGGAAAAAATAAGAAATCGGAACTAGCTACATGGCTACTCTTTCTTTATCTTTCTTTTCCTATCTTGTTTGCTAGGTCCGACATTTCGCCGTTCTAACTGTGTCTGATCTGACGATGACGATAGTTATTCCATGATGCAAGCTTTATATCTCACCATTTCCTACTTTTCTTCTTCTTTTCTTCAACTCAACTTGTTTTACTCCTTTTTACTTTTACTCAAGCTAAATTTACTACACTTTGGGGACGCATTCCAGAAAATAGCTCTTTTTTTCTCTTGCTTCCTCCTCTCCCATCATCTATGTTCCTCCATGTTGTTGTAGAGAAATGCATGTAGTACATGTATGAATGGTGCAGAAAAGAAAGCTTACTTTTACTTTACTCAAACTTGCACAGTCACAGGATCATGATCATCAGTAAACTTGGCTTGACTTCCTTCCTTCCTGTTCTTTCTTGACTTGACTTGTAACTTTGTGTCGGCTTCCAAAAGAAGAGGAGGAGGATGTGGAGGAAAAGTCAGCAGAGCAATGAACGGAACGTTCCCATTGTTAAAATGGAGATTAGATGAAAGAAGAATAATAATATAGACATTCCCTTAACTGCACAAGACTACCAATTAGTTATACACATGTAACATTAAAAGTAACATTCATAAAAAAGTTCTAAGATTTTCTTTTTTTCTCGCGTCCTTGACAGGTCCAGCCTTTTGGGGACTTATAAATCCAGACTGGAGCCTGTGCCACAAGGGTCATCGTCAATCCCCTGTAAACCTGGAGCCTACTAAACTCCTCTACGACCCTAACCTCAGGCCAATTCATATCGATAAAGACAGGGTAAGTCTGCACACATTCACACAAATGCTATTTATATACATATATTTTGTATCCTTTTGTAATCTCGCGTGATTCACCATGACATGTCAACACGACCATCATTTATGCCTTTTAATCTCTTTAAAAACACGCTCAGATTATATTTTTGTTACTTGCTACTTTTTTATTATTACGATTATTACTTCGGTTAACTTGTTACTTTTGAGTAGTCAGTCCTTCCCCCACACTTGACAGGGTGGAGTAGCTCTTCCCTTTTCCAAGCCAAGCATAGTAGCAAAAAAAACAAATTGAGAGGAAAAGCAAAAGAGAAAAAAACAATAAATAAAAAGACGAGTGCAATACAGCAACAAACCTACAAAAAAATGCAGCACATAAAGTATATAATGTGAGGAGGTGAATTATGAATGTTCCCATTTTCCCCATTCGTACCATTTTACTACATGTTTACTTTACTTTTTCCGATCGCGTGCGTGATCAGCTTTTCCAGTGAAAATCCATCCCAAACAAACATCCATAATAATAATAGTATCATTTCATTCTTGATCCTGATGATCCTATGCTCCAGAAAAGAAAGGGGTGATCATGTGATATATCCGTTCGTTTTGCTATTTGGTGCGTTGTCAATAATGGGATGACGATGGAAATGATGATGGGCCTCTTTGCCTTTCACGGAACAAGGCAATATTATATACAGTTTGAGCCAATTTCATTTTGAACAAATCAGTTGGAAATGGAAGCAAAGACGACTGCATGTGGAGAGTGAACAAATTTGTATGTATTTGAGACTAATGGCGTGCTGACATTAAGCCCATTAGAGAGAAAAGCGAGATTGTTTGGCTGCTGACACAACACGAGAACAAAAAATATAATAGTTATGTAATGTATTTACTACTACAAAACAGCCAGTCTTACGTATTATGTGTGCAAAGGGATGACGAAGATGAAAATGGGCGAAGAAAGTGGTAATATTCGTCTATTGACAGATTACATTCCCGTTTTGTTAGCAATTTTTGTTATTATTTCTCTGATAGGAATGAATCAGGTGAACATATGAGTTATATGCTTTGGTGGTATGTGCTTTAAGGCTTAATGGAAAATTTGAAATGATAAATGGATTGGTTTTTTTGTTTGTTTGTTAAGGTGAATGGGATAATGACAAATACGGGGCACAGTGTGATATTCTACACTGGTAACTGGGACGAAGAAAATGGAGTTCCGGGTAGTGTGGACATTGAGTCAACACTTGGTGGACTGGGTGGCGTGCGAGGAATATCAGACACGGGATTTCTTGGTGGTGTGGGTGGTGGTGGTATGGGTGGAGGTTCTAGCGGTGGCGGTATGGGCTCCAGTGGTGGGTCTAATGGAGGGGGAATGGGAGGAGGATCTGGTGGGCTTCCTAAAACATTGGTTAACATCACAGGAGGCCCACTCTCGTATCGATACCAGTTTCATGAAATTCACATCCACTATGGAATGCGGGATGATGCCGGATCTGAACACACTGTTGATGGATATGCTTTTCCGGCTGAGGTGAGCAAAATAGTCTAAGCACCATATCATCACCACAAAAATAGCTTTATTTTCTTTTCAACGGGGAAAAAATCCCTCTTGTACTCTCTCTTTGTGTACTGATCCCCAAAATACCAGTTTCATCACCAACTTTCTTTTTACTGCTGTTTTTTTTCGGGATCAATCCCGTTTTCTTGCAAAGTATGTTCGTAAAATTTGTTTCCGTTCCTGCATCATCCATCCATCACATTCTCGGCCTTGCACTTTCCATTTGCTCATCTTCACATCTCAGCCACATCAAACCAAAGATTTCATCTAGACCGGATGGACGAATGTTCGATTTACTTTATTTCAAGAGGACATGCATTCTTTCAATCTATCTGATGAAAAAACACGCATTTCCCCTCTGATAACATTACTTTTATGTCTACACATGGTCATATATTGTATGGTATGGTATGTATGTAAATGTCTCTCAATCTCATCGTCAGTTTTCTTGTTGAACATTTGTATTATCTGTGATATCTGGTGAAAATCTGGTTATGTTGGTAAGGGGTGTGTCTGAAAACAACTTGTTTTTCTTTCCTCTTTTCTTCAGGTATCTTTTTACATCGTCTCTCACCACCACTCAACTTGTTCAACAATAACAAATGCTACACAACTTGTTTTCTTGTTGTTTTTGTAACCAGAAATCGGATTCAGTTGACTTTACCCAAAAAAAGTATCAGATTTCTTTTGTTCTTGTTCTGTCCAGAGTTTCGGCCTACAATCTTATCTTTGTTTCCTTCCCCGTTTTTTCAACCTTGCAATACTGCAGTATAAGGTTGCATACATTCTTTCTAACAAATAAAAAAGGTTTACGAAGCTGACCTGTAGCGGAAATGCAGGGAAAACTTGAGAGTGCGTTTGCAAACTTGTAAATTACAACATACATATGTCTCAAGGCAAAACTATTGCATTGCATTGTGAAAAGTCCAAGAGTAAAAGTAATCTATTATTAAATTTAAAAATTTATGGATACAAATGTGTGACTTATGTTACTTTGAAATTTGATGAATTCTTGTCATATATGTAATCTAACCGACAACGTACACTCACACAACGACGATGATGATGGTGACCTAGCCAATTTTATCGAGTGAGTGAAGTGCAGGAAATAAGTTTTATTTTGTTGAAATGTCGGCAAAAACCTCATCTACACAACTCCCCCAAACAAACTTTTTTTCTTCTTGTTATTTACATCCAACCAAGCAGTTAGAAGAGTGCAGTAGTGGGAAAAAGGTATTACAATTGACCAGCAAACCTGACAAGGTGACTGATTAGCCTTTTTATGTAGCAATTCTCTTCACTTTTTTTTGTTCTCATGTTATTACCGTTGTTCCCTCTGTTGTTGTTTTTTTTTCTTGCCTTTTTACCAGGTCTGGTCTGGCCTGGCCTTTTCACTCATTTTCTCCTTCAGGTCATACATCCATGCAAGTTGTTTTCCTTTCTTCTCCGTCTTCTTAAATGACTATATGCGCTCTTTCCTTTCTCTCTTTTGTGAAGCTTTAAGCTAAGCTAATATTGTTCCTTTCAACCAGACATCTATCCAAAAAAAGACTTTAGGACCTTCTCTTTCTCTCTCGTCTCATTTTTCCTGCATTTTATTGTTCCCCATCTTCTCCACTATTTATTTACTGTCACCCTCTTGATGACTGCTACTACAGCGAGTAAATTGTGAAAGGGTCTCTTTCTCCAAAGAATATAAACAGCTATTTTCTTACTGCATCGTACTCGCACTCAAGAGAGAAGGCAGCTCAACAGCAGCACCAACAACAAGTCATCAAATGCACACGCATTTTATTATTATTTTCCCGGCGGAACAAAGGGAAAGCATGAAGAAAAGAGGAAGAGGAGCAGTGGCAGCATAGCATAATAATAATAATAGGAGCAACAACAATAATGAAACGTTCCATAAATATTCCTTAGGTCATATGTCACCTGTTCTAACCAACAAAATAAATAATAACAAGCCACTCTCTGCCTCTCCCGACGAGAGTACCGTACCGTAAAAATATATTAGTTTTAATGTCATTTTTACGTCGTCGTTGTCAACAAAATGAGAGGGAAGGGAAAGTTATGCGAGAAAAGGGAAAATAAGGAAGAAGAGTTGTCATCCTTTATGCATTTTTCTTTTTCCAAGTTATGTGTCGTTTTATGTGCATGTATACGCATTATATTAAGTGGTGTATTTATTTTTAAAGAGGAAATGAGGAAAATTGCGTGTGTAGCTTATGCTATTCTTAGCCGTAACTCATAAAAATGTGTATTTTGATAAATGCAATTTTATATTTTTAATTAGAATATTACCTGGAAACGCGAAAGCTAATCGGCGTGGTAAATTTTTCGTTTTTGTTTCTTCATGCATTCAATTTCAGTTCAATAGTCTGACAAACATATTTGGTTTATATGCATATACAGGTTTGCATAATTAGAGTTTTTATGTTTGCCTGTTTATGAGTTTTGCAGGTCAGAAGTTTAAAGAAGATATGAAGATTTGATTAGATTTGAATGACAAAAGATAATTGCGTTAGGGTAAAAACCCTCCTTCAAAAAAATAGCAAGAAAATATTTCAGTTTTGTTATGTGTGGATTTAAGACGAGTTGTTACTCCGCAGTGACTGGAAATTGATGAGGGATGTGAAAAATTGTGAGACATTTTAACTTAAAACTAACAATGCTTAAAATGAAAGACGATGGACTTCTGAAAAACCATAAAAACACTTCCTAATTTTCAAAAACCTATCCCAAAAATTTCATCATGTCTGATCTCCTTGATGTCAAATGTTTGATGCAGGAAAAACGAAAGCAAATTGTGTTCATACTTGAAAAACTACTTTACTCTATTTGTCCAAATATTTACAAAATTTGTACTCATATTTAGTATTTAATGCATCATAGTAATAATAAATTATGATGATTATCCATCTAAATTTTTTCATCTCTTTAATATTTTCCAGCTCCAAATGTTTGGTTTTAATTCACAACTGTATAGCAACTTTAGTGAAGCTGTTTACCGTTCCCATG